>JAVQJL010010719.1:0-11850 GCA_036024295.1 Nannoperca obscura | reverse complement strand
GAGGAGACGAGAGCCAGCTGTGGGTGATCAGGAGGAGATAGGCAGCAAGACCTGCCCAGGCACTGACACACACACACACACAGGGGAGGGGGAAGGGAGAGCAGACCAACCCACGACATCATGATTCTTCTCCTTCCACGTGTCTCTTATTTCCATTTCTTTATCGCCTTCTCTTACTGTGGCATTTATTCACTCTTCTCTTCCTTTCTATCTCCTACCGTAAAGTGTATATCCCATCTTTTCAACCATTTATCTGATCCCCTTCATCATGATCTCTCTGTCCCGCCCTTACTTAGGTCTGGTCGCCACAATAAAGGAGCATATCACCAAGCCGACAGCCATGGCTCAGGGGCGAGTTGCTCATCTGATTGAGTGGAAAGGATGGGGCGGAGGCGGCGAGGACAGGGGAGGTGGGGGCGGTTGGAGTAAAGGAGGCGGAGGCTGGGGAGGGATGGGGGCTGAGTTGCAGGAGGATGAGCGATTCTACTCGCAGATGACGGACGAGATCAAGGAAGCTCGCTTCGCTGCAGGTGAGACAGAAGCACGACTTTTAATTCAAGAAAAATAAGAAGTGGTCAGTGGGGGTGAAGTGACGCTCGGACGGTGGGGGCATTGTTTTTGTTCAATTGACTTGTACAAAGGGAGTGTCTACAAAAATCAATAGCCCTTAGGAAGTCCCATGACAGACTCAAATTTAGTGCACTGACTCCATTTCCTTGTGTTTGTGACAGTGGCCGTCACGGTGACAAACAACATAAAATGTGTTTGTGCGCCTTCTGTTTGACAGGAGTAGCAGAGCAGTTCGCCCTGGCAGAGGCAGCCATGGATGTGTGGTCCATGAACGACAACTTGGAGCAGCCCTCCACCAGCTTGCAAGGTTTTTTTGGAGCTCTTAGTGTTAATTAAATTTTCTAATCCAGCATAAAAACACCATCGGGCCTGCACAGCAACATGTAGACACACAGGGAGGAGCCCCCACAGGTCATAAGGCATTTCTGCTGTAATAGTCTCCGTCTGGGTTTGACCGATTCTAATCTCAGTCCTTATTTTACGTCTTTTTTTTTATGTAGATAAAGGATTTTTGTGACACATGAGCTATAACAGATAACAGAATTAATTCCTGTTTCACAACATAATAGATTGAATGTTATGTTATGTGAATATATATACTTTCTCCCGTCCCCAATAATTAAGATTACACTTATCAGCTCCATTTAGGCCATAAATCCATGCACATGTGCTCCTCGTGAATGTGTTTTCATACAGAAACAGCTTCCTCGTGGGATTTACAGTCCTATGTTCTCTAAGATTAAAGCTACATGCCGTACAGCAGCTAGTTCAGAGTAATGGTACCTTCTTTTAATCCAATTAAGGCTCTGGGAGCATGTGTAGTATTTCTATAACACACTATCGAGACTGATGAGCTGCAACTTTGAACATGTCTACAATCTGAGGACCCAGCGGTCACTGTTTGTCTTTGTGCAGTTCAAATCATTTTTTTCTGTCTTATTAAGAAACAACCATTTGACAGATACTGTTATTATCCCTCCTCAGCTGTACAAAGCCACTTCCTGTCTCAGTTCCTGCTGGATGGTGGAAGTGTCAGTGTTCCCCAGCACCTGTACAGCATCCACGCCCAGACCTATGGCGACAGCAGGGCGGTCAACCTCGCCCCTCCGCCGATGGTCGACTCCATTTCCCCGCTGTCAAACACTCAGCCGGACGGAGGTCCTCCCTTTGAGAACAGAAGCACCGCAGCTGCAGAGGCTGTCCGACACGTAGACAGTAGCTCGCTGTCTGAGGACGACGTTTTTTATAACTAGGCTTAACGGGAACACAAGCCAGGAATCTGGACGTCAGTCTCTAACATGAGTAACCTTGAGAGGACTTGGGTCTCAATCCACCAGAAATTATCCAGAAAACGCAGACGTCTGTGTGATATCTCAAGTGGCAATTCCTCCAATGGCTTGTCTGGGAAGGTTTAAGCACCGGGTCTTCAGATACAAAGACTCCAAACTGTATTTTCTCCCGGGTTGAGGCATACACTTTTGTGGATGTACATAGTTCCCCCTGTTACATTTAATACTTTTATTCAATGTACATTACAAACGTTCATATTATATGTAGAACTCAACTGTGGAGAGTCAATACTGGTGTAAATATCTTGTTATAAAGCATAAATTTCAATATATGTGCTGTAGAAGGTTGTCCAGTTCTGTTTCTGATGCCTTTTCCTTTCACATGGACGACCTGAACAGACGACTTTGGTTAAGGGACAACATGAAAGCAGTCTGAGTAGAGAAAAATGTCCTGAAAATGTGTCTTCTTTGAGATTCCTCATGTGAGTCTAGAGAGAAGAAGACTGCTGTAAAGACAGCGCACACCCAATTATCTGTCTAAGTCCCATCTTTGATTAGCTATTCACACGTTTCTGTCAGAGTGACAGGTGCGGAAAACACCGTGGTAGGACACCTGTCGGCGTGCGTTTGGTCTGTGTGTATTTCAGCGTGTATGTCCGCATGTCTGGGTGAGAGTGAGAGATAGTTGAAGAATGGAGGTGTTGGTGTTACCTGTCATGGTGTTCTTTTAGCAAGCGTTCACACTTAGTGAAGCTGTGCTGTGCTGTGTGTCGTGGCTGTTTCCCCTGTTGTTATCTCAGTGAAACTCTGAACGGTGTTCAATTGATTGGGAAAAAAAAACAGAACAAAAGGCCGTCTGCGACTCAACAACGGCGGTAGTGGCTTTGCTCTGATAGGAAGTCTGACACAATTTTTACCCTTTTTTTTTACCCTTGTGCTTCCTTGCCGGGTCTTCTCCACAAGGTAGCACAAGGGTTAAAGAACTGCTTTCTAGTGGGGTAGGCATTTTGTTCCTTAGTAACCGAGAGAGAAAAGCTCTACGCCTGCTTGGCTCTTTTTTCAGTCTAGCCCGTGACGGACACTTTGGTGATTTCAGAGGTAGTTTCAGAGTTCCTGTTGCATATGATGAGAACAGTGTGCGTGTGTGTCACCAATCACAACAAGCATAACTCTGAAGCAGGGGGCACTCTGTTTGACCGGCTGAAATCTAATGTTTTTAGCTAGCTACGGGCATTTGTTAGCTACTTCCAGCCATTAGTTGCACGTTGTGGAGCCGAATGTTTTCCCCTCTGGTGGCTGTGGATTTCAGAGTATGCTGCGTTGCACTGCATTGTTCACACATTCATCATCTTGTCATACGTGTTGCTTCCAACCTTCCTTTTATATGATTCATATTGGCAGGTTCATCCAACAGCACAAGTTATTCTTCTTTTGAAACATTTTATTTAGATTTGAGATGTTTGTTTATGCTTCAGCTCCAATAATCACACCAGAAAAGCACTTACATTAATTTGGACGGCAATCAAGATTTAATAAGCTGAGCAGAAACCCCGTTGCCAAGGCAACTCTTTGCCACGTTCCCGCCGTGATTGTAAGAAATCCAAAAAAGCATTTTTACCTTAGTGGCCCTATTAGGAGAGCTTCAACGCTTGTTACTCTGATGGCGTGGTCAAAATCAACACATGGCAGCTTTAACTTGAGATCAACACCTTTTCAATGCAGTTCCTAAAAGAAATGTGAGTGAAATACTAAAGTTGTGTGATCCACTAACCACCAGCATAACCACAACATGCCGATGGAAGTTTGTCAAACCAGGCAACACGGGTGTGACACACATGAGATAAGTCAATCTCAAACTTAGACAGCCGCAGATAAGTGTGGTTTAACAGGGTTACATTGGGTTCATTGGTGATCAAACGGTTCAACAGCCTTGTCTTTTCATCCCCGCTGGATATTATTCTGTGTAGACGCACTATTAATAAGTTTGTGTCACACAGTGCGGACGAATGAGATCTTGCGTGATCTCCTCAGTGGACCAGATTCCAGCTAATCACAGTAAGAGGCTAGACAATATGCTCTGATAAATGTTTAGCACAGGGACCTCCCAGCTGATGACAGTTTTGTTTCTGTGTGTTATTGCTACGCTTGGGGAATGAAGAAGTGAAATCATTATTATATCCAGGCCTGTGTTACAGCTAATCAGACAGAGACTGATTCATGTTCATGCTTTAAAAAAAAAAGATCAAGGGATGGGCTTGTTTCTTGTGTCTCGCTGCTTAGATTTCTTTGGCCAAGTCCTCTAATATTCTTTTCATCTGGAGAAGGAAATAGAGAAAGAAATAGGGAGGGAGGGAAGAAGAGAAAGAGACTGCTTTGAATCCTTAAGTAGCCATTTTGCCTGCCTGCTTTGCATAATGTTAATAGATCACACAGGGACGTGGTCTTGGTCGAGACAAACGCCCACAGAGGAATTCACATAGTCAAGCTGTATGTGCCATTAAGAACATACTGAAGATTATATCTGTGCTGATGAGTGTGAACACACACAATACATAAAGACTCATTACCTCTGGCCATGTGATGAGCCCCACCAGCCTTCCCCTGTCTGCCACAAACAAGGTCTGGGCTCCGACCAGACTCAGGATACTGTGGGCCTGTGGGGGGGCAGTGGAAACTGGATTTGAAGTAACTGATTGAAAGTTGTTTGTTTTGTTTTTTTTTACTTGCTCACCATTTTGGGTAACATGCTTTTTTAAAAACTTTACATCCAAGAGTTTAATAAGGAGATGGACACCAATCTCATTTCATTAAACCTGCAATAACTGATATGTTTGGCCACTTGAGGGCAGCAGAAACAAATTGTGAACACGGTATTAACATACTAATCACTTTTTAAGTTGATATGGCAAACTTGTTAGCAAACAGTCGCTTATTTACACATCCAGAAGTTATAAAGCAATATCTTCATTCATTTGTCATGTTTGTGTCTCCCTGGCGAAGTCCAATATTCTACACACCTGAGGAAAATATCTGGCACTTTAGCTGCTAAATGCTCCATTATGTTCACCAGCTAGTCGCTAACTTTGTGTGTCTGCTGTTTGGTGCTGAGCCGGTAGTGTGAAGTGGGCTTTTAGAGCTTTTTCACTGGAAACAGCTGCCTGCTGTGGCCACAAACAACACTGTTGAAGTGGTGACAGTGAACCAACTGTAAAGCTGCAGGCCAGAAAGCTAAACACTGAGTCGGGTGATAACTCTGTGAGTTCATCACTTTCACATTGTCACATCAACTGAACAAATTAAAAAGTACACCTAACAGCACCTCTGAAGCGCAATAATTATGTTGTACACAAAAAAAGATGTTTCCGGATAAATTAACAAGACACAAGATGTTTATTAGTCAGCTTGGAAGGTGCCAGGCTAGTCTTTGAGTCTTTAAGTGTTGAACTATTGCTTCATCTACACTAATGATGTTTCCTTACCTCCTGAACAGTGTTGTGAGGTGATAATAGAACAGAAGTCGGGTAAATGCAGCAGATCTCATCCAGATGTTTCTCCAGACTCTGCACAAACAAATATTAGTAGGTGTCTTCTGTCCGATGCATGCCTGTCATGCAGTGGCATTCAGCTATTGTTTGAGAAATTATGATTCACAGTTGTTTCTATTGCTTAAAAAGTTTTTTCTAGTGTATCTTTGGAAGTTGCTAATCAGCAGCTCTATTATTAGCACTTATCTTTCTATCACTAGAAACAATATGCTTGGAAATGTCAGCCAGCAGTACATCCTGATCCCATCTTGTATTTTCTGAATCTGTTTTACATTCAGTCGATGTCACACTGACATGACCGGCCTTTTAACCAGCAGCAGACAGTTCACCCCTCTGCTTTCCCCTGTACCCAGCTGCAACCTGTCTGACTCCGTCCGGCCTTTTACCTCAGTCTCACAGTGACGCAGGAACATCAGCAGCTCTGATCGCAGAACAAACCCCAGTAAAATCGGCAGCTCTTCAACGGAGGAGAGAAGAGGTAATCAATCTTCTTTGCCACAGTCGGTGCTACAGTTTAGAGTGTGTGCAGCTTTCTAGTGCGTCTGTAGAAAACATAAAACTCCATCCATGTGATTACTGCTGAAAGGCTCAGCTGGCCGACTATTTTCTCACACTTGTCAGCTCCACATTGAGGCTCTTTGACACTGCTATTGCAGCTATTTGCTACAGCTTCATCATTTTCTGTTCAACTATATGTTTGACCAGCGTGTAACTGACGTTTTCTCAAGGATCCTGCTGACTTCACGCCAATATTCCATAACCATCAAATATATTATACTTTTTTGTGAGAAGAGTTACACAAAATATGTCTATATACACTATCAGATATCAATTGTCTGCGCACCATGTGAGTCCACCACAGGGAGTTGTGTTTCAGTGCTGCTGGTGACAACATGCAGAACCTCCACTGGACCAGCGGTTTTCTGAAGCGACTCTGATTTCACTCCCAAAACCTGTCCCAGTGGTGTGGAGGGAAGCCTGCAAAAGAGATGAATCATGTCATACCTGCAACAAAATCAGACATAAGCTCAGCAATTTGACAACAATTACATTCATAAACCCCGTTTTATGGAGGTTAATTGTCAAAACTATTCATGGTAGAGCTTCAAACCAGCTCTGAAACTGAAAAAGAACATTTCCAAGTAGATTAAGGTGTTTGGCAGACAGTAAGATGATCCACAAGGAGTCTAAGATTGTCAGTTAATACTTCAGCCTGAGTGCTGTCAACAAGGAGCTGTGGGTCATCACGACTTGATTTCAATCTAAACATATTACAAGGGGCTGAAATCCAGACGACGGAGAGAAAACCTCAGTGGGGGCTGATAACTGCTGTCACAAAGGCAGTGTGTCTCATTCTCCGTGACATTTCACATCTTGATTGTATTTTTCAACATTCTCCCGTCACACAACTCTCTACGTTCAGGTACAATTTGGTGTAACCTTCAGCCACAACAGGATTGAGTCAACTGTTTAATTATATCTTTAATCAGCAATTTCAAGGAATATTTGCTCGTAGTGGCGAGGAAAATGTCACGGTCTCGCTTTGATACCTCATCACTGACAGTTTCCATTATAGGTTGTGGCCTGTAAGTGCAAAGACCACACCAATAAACACAACTGTTGGATAGATGAAGTGTAGAGGAACCAGACAAGGTGAATTTCTCCTGGAGCCTTGTGCATTAGAGGTGCTTTACTCTAACAGGTATCAGAAAGTGTTCTCAATGCAGAAATGTCCACATGCGGTGCACTTTCTTTCCTCCCTCGAGCACAAATTGAGAATAACAGATTTGTATAAGCGGTTGATGGGCTCTTGATCAATACCAGTGACTCAGCCATTACTTGGCTGGCTGCTGAGTTCTAGCTGTTAAGAATAGAAAAATCCATCCTTCCACCTGCAGTGTTGCTGTGAGTGAGCATCAGGTATCACAATATATTTCAGCCTGGAAGGTTAAACAGTCTCTTGTTCACTTATTCGACTGTGAAAATGTTAATGATGGGTCACTGAGAGGAAGCTAACGGGAAAAGAGGTGTGTAGAGTAAGTTTCTCTCTTTACCACTAGTGGCTCAAACAAGAGAAGTGTAGCCTGGGAGTTGCTAGAAGAAAGGACATCTTTAAATTGAAATTTGACTCAGTTGTGCTTTAAATCGCATTTTAACATGCGTACAGTTGTCATGTTAAAATATCAATGTTTTGTGCTGGTGTGTAATATTTAAGATGTTCGTTAGTATGGCAGTATGCTACATTTATCAAATTAGCACCCTGTGTTAACAGACATCTCAAGGACCTTGAGTCAATGCACAGCTGAGGCTAACAGGATCCTAATCTGAGGTGTAGAGTCTTTAGATTCTTTAGATTATATCCTCTCTATTGGCATCCACCCAACATCTGTTGAAATATTTCACTCTGGACATAGAGCCAGAATCTAGAAAGTCCAGATATCCATCCAATCCAAGACTTTTCTTCACCACTGCTTTCATATTCTGTGGAAGCAACGAAAGGTTTTGCACGAGAATTTAAAATCTCAACAAGAAGAAGCTGACAAAAAGCTGCCAGACTTGGAAGCACATTGTTTTTTATTATTTAATGTTATCTTTAGTTTTCAGAGTCACTGTTTGTTCCTATGTCAGAAAATACCAACGGCCTATTATCACTTCAGTAGTGATTCAACGGACCGGAGACGATCGTCCCAAAACTTGACGTCTTTCGTAAAGACATTTTTATTTACTCACTGAGGGCATGATTTCATCAGAGAGGGCAGGTGAGGGAGCCTCTTGCTGATAGAGAGCGCATCATAGAAAGATGGGCGGTGTCCAGAGCGAGTCACGACATTGGCCAGCAGAGTGGCGAGGAGGATGGGTACGGCATGGGTGAACTGGCCAGTTAACTCTACAGCCAGAAGAGCTGGGGACAAAGTGTGTGTCACCGCCCCGGAGAAGGCTGCTGCACCTACAGGGCAGAAACCATACTGAGGTACTACCTTCAGTACTAATAATGTTAAACTATAGTTATTTTTATCTGTATCAAACATGTTATACATATTTACATACAAGCCAGTTACTTATGTCCTCTCTGATATGATGTGCAGTTTGATCTACAGCATCGTTGATCACTATTACCCTGGATGTCAGTGTGAAACTCTGCACTCAAGTTTAATGTAATGCAACATTTGAGCAGATTTACATCAACATTTCATTTAACATAATACTCTTTCATATGGGCATTTACACACTGACATGAAACACTGAATCTTTGCAATTTTCTGGAATAAGATTACATAAAAATCCAATTTAATCATATAAATATTAGCTCCTCGCAGATTTTGTGCACAAATAGTAAGTGGCTTACAAACATTCAGGCTATGTTATGGTGCAGAGGGATATAAACAGGGCTAATATACAGGCGAGACCTCATCACTACATCGACACCAAATCAATGCTCATGTTTTTCTACCAGCGAGTGCGTAGCCCCCAGGATTTATAGCGACCCACTGCTGGCCTGAAGTCACTCCACTGGAGGACACATAAGCTACTCCTTCTCCAAGCAAACGGCCCAAAGCTGCCCCTGGAAAACAGAAGAAAAACAAAACAAACACGAGGAGTTTCTCTATGTTTAGATGTCAGTTTGCCCCAGAGTCTTCACATTATGGTTAGAGGATGCAGAAAGACAAATTCCTCATACTAAAATTCAAATTTGTGCCATTCAGGCATTATGCAAAACAAGTCCCAGTGCTTCCCCGTCACTCACCGTAGATGAACACCGGCATGAAGTATCCAGCTGGCAGAGGGAGCGTGCAGGCGAGGACCAACATCCACATCTCAGGACCAACAACACAGACACAGACACTGTCAATCTGTGCGCAGGCAAATGTTTTCCGTGCTCTCAAATCAATTTTGCACAAATAAATATTGAATCATGCCCATTTACATTTCACACTTGCATGTGGTGATGGGAGAAATATCTGTCATGATAGTGATAAGTGGATCTTACTGAGTGGGTCCTGCTTTAAGCATTAGAGACGCTTTACTTGACATGTCCACATACAAGGCTTTTATCTTGCAACATTAGGCAATCTTGTCCTTCTGCTTGGAGTAGAAATGAGAATAATAGTAGAAAATGAGAATAATAGATATAGACGTTACTTGTCCGACTGCTAAGATTTTTTGCTGTTAAAGTTCACAATCCATTCCTCCATCCTTCCACTTGCAGCGTTGCTATGAGGGAGCATCAGGTATGAGAGGAAATTTCAGTCTGAAAGGTTAAGCAGTCTTTAGCTCAATTATTCTACGGTGAAAATGTCAAGGACTATATGCCAATTATGGGCCGCTGTTACCCGAGGGAACAAGGACGTCTCTTGGTCACCAGTGACGGTAGACAGAGATCAAAGACTCCTTAATTGGCCTTCCATTGTGTGTACCTTCATGAGCAGGAAGACAGCCAAAGAAAGGTGGACAGGACTCCCTGATAAACTCCACTCCAACATAAACTCAGACCCCAGTTGAAGAGAGGCATTGTGGGATTGAGAGCTCCACTGCCTGTTATCCAGTAAGGAGGTGAGGAGTTGCTTCATGGAGTACTGTGAAAGAAATGACTGTCGTTCAGAACTAGGACTCATTTCAGTTCTCAATTCAGAACTCATCAAAACTAGAATGAAACAATGGGTGAACGTTAAAGAACAAGGCTGGCATTATTCTATACTGTTCTTATTGTCAACAAGTCTGAAAAGACAAGACAATCGAGTCTCCCCAGCCCTGGAACTCACCCTCCCACTGGCTCCTAGGGAAGATGTAAATCTTTAAAACTGGGTCACATACTTCGTTTGAAGACTACACGTCTGCAAGCATGTTGGTATGCTAACATAGTTAGCACTAAATGAAAAGTAAGGCCGAGGCTGACCCACCGACAGGCCGACGTTGCCATCCTTGGAGCCACTCTGCCAGTGTCACATCCTGTTCGTCTGTCTCCTGTTTTATTTCCAAATTCATCTCGTCTCTTTAGTTCCTGCCCTCGTGTCCTTGATTATACACACCTGCTCCTCGCTGCCCCTGATTCTCTCGTCAGACATTTCTGTACATATACTCGCTTTGTTCTTTGCCAGATTGTCTTGTGTTGCTGCCAAGCTTTCAAGCCTTTTTGTTTAAGCCCTGATTGGAAAATGACTGTGCTTTGTTTTCTTAGAGGACCAAGGATTCTGCCTCACCCTTGCTGACACCTCTGCCTCGCTGCCTGACCTTTTGGATTCTGTCATCCTGGTAGTCAATCATTGATTAAATTGACGCAGCTGTGCATGTTTTTGCATGTTCATTTACAAAATAATCTCTAAAATGAACTATTTTCTTTGATCGAAGCAATGTTAACTGCAGCTTCTGTGAACTCTGAAAATGACGTTGCTTGGATGGAGATGTTACTTAAAACAAGATACCTCATCAATCAAGCAGAAAAAGGATAACATGAACACAAATCATTGAGTGAAAATGTTCATTTAGACTGATTATCAGTGAACGGGTAACAGGAACAGGAGCAAATCTTTTGTTGGGCACTATTTTCAGATGTTGTTCAGGGTGTATGAAGGATTGACTCAAAATAATCTGTGTCCGTGTCCATGGTAACGAAAGAGCACGTCACACAGTTAGTGATGTGTTTAGTTTTGGGGCAACAGTGGGGCTCTGTGCCACAGAAGAAGAAGGTTTAGAGTCTTTGCGTGGGATTTGTTATTGAAATGACATATACAATATCTCCAGCCTTATTCTTTATGAAGGCACAATCTATTGTTCTTGCTCCAAAAATCAAAACATTAGCTTTCAAATCTAATTTATGAATCTTTTTATCATGCAGTAAAAGGTTCATTTACATCAGTAGCGTTCATAAACATAAAGTAAAGTATTTTTAATGATCAGTTAAGAAACAACATTCCCTATGATAGCTCTCACTTATCCACTGTGTCTGTACGTCCACAGAAATTACAGACTGGGCCTTTGCATCTTGTTCATTCCCACCTTAGAAGCCATGTATTGACCAACACAGTGGGGAAATGTCAGGGACGCCAGCAGGAAGGCCACCATGCCTGAGTATAGACCCTTCCTGCAGAGAGGTATTCACATATACAGGTACTGTTGTTATAATCAGTCAGTGATTTGTTGAGTTGTAACAGACGGGTGGTGCACGCCCCTTATCATTTTGACTGAATAGAACTGCTATTAGGCTAAATACATATTTTGTGAAGGCCTATTCCTTTACTGGATGTGGACATTAAGGATTTTAATAATGCTTATTTTTCAAAACACGCCGTAGTTTTGATGGTAAAAAGTATTACCTCGAAATATAATAAATATTTTCAGCAGCACTCAATGATCATAGGAATATTACAGGACTACTACAGGCAGCAGTGTGTCTCTGTGATCCCTGTCGCTGCTCCGTGACTTCACATTGCTGCTTGTTACTTTGATCA
>JAVQJL010010712.1:0-43097 GCA_036024295.1 Nannoperca obscura | reverse complement strand
TATATATATATATATATATATATATATATATACTTTAAGTAGATTTTGTTGTTAATATTTGTGTCCTTTTACTTAAGTCAAAATCTTAATTCAGGACTGTAACCTTAGTATTGTATTTTTTTTATTGCTACTTTTAATTGAGCTGGCATTTCATTCTGCAAACTGGAATCACATTAAACTCTGGGTTTTTAGCATAAATATAATGTAACTCTCCAAGACAAAGATTTTCTTGACAAGCTCGGAAGAATGATTCTCATGACCTCTGGGAAATCCAGCACGCTTTATTCAAACTCCACATACTGCACTCTGAGAAAGAATTGTGGATTAGCTGGCCAGTGATGCCTGACATTGCACCTTGTCCAAATTTCACGGTCACTTCATTTGATGGAGGTCGCACTATGATATATCCTTGCAATCCTGACCTTTAGCATTGTGGCCTCTGGCGACCGCACACAATCTGTGAATGAGCGATCCAAACGTGATGTGGAACTACAGCAAGAGGTTTGCTGTCGACAGTCATAAGCCTTCACATCTTGACTCAGTGCTGTCACTCCTCTGTGTATCACTACAGGATTACTTTTATTTGGAATAATGCATTACATACAATACCTGATACATTTAAGACTAAAAGACAAGCATCACAATATAAATGCACACACCACATAAGCACAATAATACAGACATTGCAGTTAATCAAATGTAGACTTGGAGGGGGAAAAGAAAGCAAACAGAGTCAAACAAATGACAGGTTTCACTTATTTCATCATACATTATTTTCAACGTCTATACACTTGCACACGGCTGGGTACACACACAGAGCCACTCCTCACACACACACACACACACCAACATGTGCCAGACCTGTGCTAACTGATGTAGAGGTCATGGTTTCTCTTGTAAAAACACACGCGATAATTGGAACATGCGTCATACACTTAGTCATATGTGGAGAAAAAAGGATTGTGTGATATATTATTATAATTAAGGTTTTTATTCAGTTAAGGTCTCTAACTTATTTTTTTTGTGCTAAGATAAAAAGCCAATTGGGTTATCTACATCATAACACAAACACATGATGCAAGCTTGACAGAAAACGATTGACCAGGACTGTTGTTTTACGTCATCATCGTACAACTGTGGTCGGCTTTGTTAATGGCACAAGTGTTTACATTTTCTGTTGAACAAAATAAAAAATAAGGTTCATAATAGCTTTAATGAGTTTTTGGCAAAATATATGTTTTCTCTTGAATATACGTCATAGTTCATGCACTAATTGCAGTTGGCAGTCAAAAACAAGTAATCAGATAGTGAGCTGCATGATTGCTTATTAAAAACACCAATTTAATTTTAAATCTGTTTCTGTTCTTTTTTTCATTCGCTGAGCAACTGCTTATGCCCACGCTGTCTTGATAAGCTGCCATGCTTGATGTAGACCATCACCCACGCTTGACAAAGGCCAAATACACAAAGAGGCAAACAACTCACTTTCATGTGAAAAAGAGCAGATTTGCTTCACAAATTGAGTCTGTGCTTGAGATTATTCCCCGAGGACTCCATGAAACAAGCCCCACCACAGTCTAAACAAATACCAGACAGATAAACCTGCAGTGAACATCTCTCACTGATACAAAGACACACACACACACACACACACACACACATTACATATACAGTATGAATGAGATGCAATAAATACATATATGCTATACATAAAGACACTGAAATATGCAATAATACGAGTGGATAACACAATGAATAAAATAAAACAATATTATTAACTAGTTATTACCTGTTATATAATAATAAATATAATATATACATAAATAAATATAATAAATATAATAAGTAATAATAATTTAAACTGCTGTATGATCATTAAGAATTAAAGTAAATCATCTTTTTGTTCTTGAAAGTCCCCTGTCATTAATCCAAACCATTTTGTTTGCATCCCCAGCTAGAGAGCTTCTGAGAATGTTACCATGCAATGTTCTGGTAATGTTTTCAGCGGGAAGTTTTTATTTTGTTGCTAGAATGTTCTTAAAGGAAGGATAACGTTCTCTAAATACATTCTAAAAATGTTTTGTGGTAACATTGTTGTCAGAACATTATTGTGAGAACATTGCACCAGAGAACGACAACACCTGTTACTTTAAGAATATTCTTCCGTTGTTATCATGTAACATTGTGGGAGTGCTTTATAAAATCCTTCTATAATCTGCTACCTCAATAATGTCCCCAACACATTCATAGAATGTTGCAGTTAGCAAATTATGTCTTAGTTAACATTAAAACTTATGGGAATATTATTTGAAATGATAAACATTCTTAAAACATTCTTTGAGCATTAGAATAAGACGTTTTCTTTGAAACATTATTAGAACTTAATAATTTAAAATAAAAGATAATCATCATAATGACTGAATAAATAACACCAGAACCTCACCGATGTCACGGCATTTATCTCTGAGGGGAGCTCAGCCCATCACATGATGATACGTTTATTTCCAAAAATGCCACATCCACACAATCATAGTGACACAAGTGTTTTGCTGTAAACAAATACTGGCAGTACATAGTTACATGAGGAGACTCCTACGTTTCTTTCAGGAGATTTATCATAAATCATACATCACCATTTAACCACTATCCAGCCCCAAGCTATAGTCGTGAGGCCACGGTGTGATCCCAGTAGCCCCAAACTGCTGCACGTGCGTGAAATCTGGTTTCAAAATGTTTGTACTAAAGGACATGTTGGATTATGGCTGTATAAAATGGCCTTGGGCTGTCTTAACAAATCATAACTCCTTGAGTGGAGTGCTTACCAGTGTATGTATATGGGGGGGCACAGGAGGGACAGGAAACCATTCTAATCCATCAGGATCAGCCCATTAAGCCCCAGACAGATTAAATTAAATAAAAAAATAATTACCTCTGCCACTATAACATAACTCAGCAAAAAAACAATACTGTCTCAAACACTTAACCACTCACACCTTGACATGCAGGCAACTATTTAAACATGAGAGAACAAACTGAAGTTTGATCACTGTTTTTAGGGTCCCGCATGGTGATTGTGATTTCACAGATAAAAATGCAAAGCAAGTCTCCTCAACAGAAAACAAATGCTGCTCTCTCTGCGCTTGCTAAGCGTTGAAAATATCTTCCTCAACCCGAACTAAAGTAGAATGTTAATTGGTTTCAAATGAACATTGTTTAGTTGTCCAAATACTTCTAGGTCGTTTCAAGCAGCCCTGACCAGCTGCACAAATATGAACAATTCACCCACAGGGAGTATAACTTTCATTTCATACAAGAGCCCTGTAGCAGACACCAACAGACCAGCCAATGCAAATAGAGTTCAAACAGTTGTAATAAAATATGTAGAGGGGACACCTAATATATCAGGACAAATTAAATTGCCAAGTGGAGACTCAGGCACAGATATTTAATCGGTAGAAGGGAAGCTCTTTAATATCTTCCAGAGGTAGCTGTCATGTCGTCACATACAATCAGAATAACTTTCTTATTGAGATGAGAGATGTAGATATGGTAATGAAGCTTTCATGTCTTTGAATGTAACTATAACTGCATTTCTTTGCTGAATGTTCTGAGGATTTGATGATAACAGCTCTTTTGATGCTTCATTGAAAAACCTTAAAAGGAATAAGTCTATATTTGGGAAAAAGACGCTTATTGTTATGAATTATATGAGAAGATTGATACCATTCTTATATCTGTCTGTTAAATATTAAGCTACAGCCATCAGTTAGCTCATTTTGGCAAGAATACAAGAAACAGTCATCCAGGAGTTTACTGCACAAGGTAAAGTAACCCCTCGTAAAATGGGAAACCATTTTAAAAGTTTGTTCTTTGTACAGTAATGTGGTAATTAGTGAGATTTAGAGGTGCTGATAGGTGGCTATTATAAACTTTGGACAGTGCAATGCTAGCTGTTTCCAGTCTTTATGCTAAGCTATCTGGCTGCTAGCTGTAGTGGACTGATTTGATGGTGGTATTAATTTAACTCTTTGCAGCAATGCGAATAAACACTATTCCCAAATATACAGTTCATTTTCTAATAGTTACATTTACTCCAATAACAGTCGTTATTCAAGTCTGATCAAGTCGCATAATCATTGCAGACTTTAACAAACAGCAGAGATCCCTTAATCATCCTGTCTCTTGCTCTGGTTTGCTCTAAAAAGCCACATCAGACAGCATAGCCAACTAACCGTTCAATGGTGCAGTCATGGTTCCTCTGTATCCTCTCATTACCAGTCACACAGAAGGTCACAGAGTCAGTCCTGCCCCACAATGCAAAATAAATTCCTTTTATCTCCTTTTAACCCTTTTATCGCTACTTTAAGTGTTACAATGTGACTGAATGAAAGCTGTTCCTGTCCCCTCTTCCTCTGCCCTTTCCGTCACGTTATCAGGTTTTATAAGGTTCGAGATAGCGCCTAAAGTGCAGACGCTTCCCAGAAGCCCCCTGTGGGTCCTGAGGTCTGGTCAGGTAGATTGATACTAGGCAGCCAATACAGGGTCACCTGGTGCTGCCCTACGCAGGCCTGGGAACAAGACTTCTCTTATCAAAATCACAGCGTGACACAGACCTGCTAACCAACCTCACCTGATAACAGTGATTCAGAACGAGCAGAGGAAGCGAAGGGGGTGTAAAAAGGAGTTGCAAGGAACAGTAAAATATGGAAAGGAAGAGATGCATCAAAGAGGAAGATTAACATAGAAGGTTTTATCTGGGTACTAAATTCAAACCGACAGTTTCTTAAATTACCAGGTGTTAACGATGCAAGTAGAGGCTGTCGACTAAATCCTGTGTCACCACAGACTGTCCGGAGAAACACACCAAAACCTGCCCTTATTCCTCAGCCCAGTTAAATATGGCATACGGAGGCCTGCTGTGATTGTTAGGGATGTCTGGAGGGCAGACGGTTTTAATGTGTGCATGTTCACCACAGGGTTACTTGTAGTAAACCCTCAACATCATCACTGGCCCACACTATTACAGCCCAGTTAAGATTTACACAAAAACCCTATTAGGATGACGTCCATGTAGCTCAGCACCTCATATTTTGTACCTGAGTGTATGTGAGTCATGTAAATCCAGAAAGATATGCTGCTCTCCAGTTCTCTACCTTAGTCACATAAAAAGTGCAGAAACGGTTGTTGCCTGTTTGACGATTATTAAGTGTTACAACCAAAAAACTAAGAGAATGATCTTTGTGAAAGAGGGAGGGGTGGAGGGAAAAGCAGAGGTTTGCTACACTGATTGTTGTCTGCACTTTTATTCTGCATGTCCGTTTTAGTGGGATTCAAGTGAAAGTCACAGTAGCTTAATACAGACATACAGTTCCAGTAAAATCCAGCTTAGATTTCAACGGCCAGCCAACATCTGAACGGTGTATTATCACAGCTCCTTGACCATTATACACCTCTTGAATGGTCTTGAGTCCCCGTTAATGGCTTCCATACATTTGTAAAGCGAGGAAGTGAAAGACTTGGTTGCAAGAGAAGAAAAGAGACATCCTTATTTCACATTCACCTCCCGAAAACCTTTTCACTGCACACACAGCTCTCAGACACAAAGCTGCTTTTGTCTTGAGAGTCTGAGGTTAACAGAGTCCTGTTAAGGTCCAGAGGCAGGGCCACTGGCAACCTCCGTGCCTTCTCGCACACACACACTGATACAATACTTGCTATAATAAATGTTTAGATTATTTTGTATTCTAACTGTAACATAAACCCTACTTTTTCATTTAATGTTAATGAAGATCTTGTCTGGTCATGTTTACCTTCCAAAGACCTCCTCAATACCCATCTCTTGAACTGTTGAACTAATAGTCCATGTCTACATTAATGTAGATAAATGTACAAAATAATTAAGTGTTAAATGTGTTAAAAGTACACACTGGCCTTTTCAGATAGTTTGCCATCCACACACGCTCAAATACATCTAAGAAATGCTCAAATTTCTTCTTTTTCTCTGCTTTTAGTTAATTTGCGGTTGAAAAATGCTGGGATGGAGTGTTATCACTAACAAATGGTAAGAACCACTGCTAAAGGGATTGGACGTGACAGACATGAACAGATACTTACAGTGAACTTTGTCAGGACAAAGCGATGTTCTCTCTATTTCTGTATAAAATACTGATTGATTAAACAGTAACTGTACCTCAAAGCTAACGATAACTTTGGCATTGAGACGCTTGATCAAACCATTATATATGCGTAGCTGTCATACAACAGAAGCAGAAAAATATGTTTGTAAAAATAGCTCTTCACAGAGAGACCCTGAAGCAAAAGAAAGTTGGCTTCTACTGTAGACAGCAAGGAAAAATCTACATTAATACTGACATGGTCTAAAACTAATTATAATTTTTTACCTTAATCCCAAATCCAAATCATAATTATATTAGAATAAAATAGAGTTTTGTCATGTCATTTTCATACTCATGTGGTCCTCATCAGGACGAAAAATACCACAAATACACACAGACACGAGCACACACCAAGTCCCTGTACCTTTTTACAGTTGGGAATGTTTGTGACTTCTATTGCAATGAGCACAAGCATCCCTCAAGTCTGTGCGGTCGAAAGGACACGACAGGAGTGTGAAGTCACTGTCGCAAGAGAACAGTGTAGAGAAGATGGATGAGGAGGGGAGAGGAGGTACACTTGTGAATGAGCTGCTAAACCCTGTAAACCTCACTATATTGGTCCTCTTTATTCCCACCCTGTGAAAAATAGCCCATCACTGTAGTTTGGCAAAGAGAGAGCATAACACCAAAGCCGTTAAAGCCCTTTGGAATTGGCCCACTGTGGTTTTGGAGAGTCACAAGCGAGAAATTTAACTATTTTTCATCTGTCATCCTCTGAAGTAAAGGATGAACAGATCTTATTTCACCACCAGAAAGAGAGCCAATTTATTTCTGTTTTCACTCAAGAGTGGTGTAGAACGTATGCTCTTTGTTCTGTAGCCGTTCCTGCTACAACCAAAACAAATTAGCTCGCAATGAAAGTTTAATGGTTTCTGTTGCACTTCATCACAGTGTTTGGCAACACCTGCCAATATGAGCAGAACACTGATTCCTTGGTGTGTCAGCCAAGGCAGGCATGCTCAGATTGTGTGTGTGTGTGTGTGTGTGTGTGTGTGTCATGTTAGAGGTTAATGACCTTTAAAGCATAGAAATGTTAGTCAGGCTTGCTCAAGTGCTCAGGCCACATGTGGAGAAAGTTGAAAAGAGCACCTGTAGTGGTTCATGTGGCTTCTTCAAAGACCACCCATAATTGGACTTTATGTATGTACTGGCCCGAATCTAAGATGACACTGATTATAAGACAATCGTCCTCCCGTCGCTGGTTTTGACTCATTTTCGCTTGGTAGGAATTTATTTTTGCAAGGGCAGGTTAAACTGGGCAAGTTTACAAGTAGTTCAGTTTAGTTTGCTTTAAAAAGCTGTGTTTGAAGAAACTCGCTAGGGTTAGGGTTAAACATATTTCCAAAAAGATAATGTTTTACATTTGGGGCAATATGATATGTATGTATCCAAGTGTCTGTGTGTGTGTTTGTGGTGGATCAAGGCTAAGTATCATGATTCTGTTTAGCATTAACTTTCTGTAAACTACCCAGCTATCATCATTGCCTTATCTCAAGCTATTATTTTGCTTTCCTAATATTTAACAATATAATTATATTTACAGTATGATCCAATCCAGTAAGATTGCAGTGCATCCTGAAGTCACAGTCAGCAAGATTGATACAACCATGAGAGCAGCTCTGTGAAGTTGTATTGAGGCAGAAGCACTGCAGTGCTTTGAGCTAAATGCTAACATCAGCATGACGAATTAGCATTTTGACCTGATGGTGGCGCTAGATGAAAACTCAGGGGATCACCTCTGAAAACCATGAATGTACAAAATGTACTGGCAGTCATGTAACAGTTGTTGAGATATTTCAGTCTGGACCAAAGCAGCATTGCTATCAATCTGCCATGTAGCTAGAAGGCACAAATATAATGTAGTACAATCTAAATGTCTTTGTTCCAGCAGATGTGTCTCATTGATGAAGATACCAACACATTTTATAGCAGGTGAGGCCTTTTGCTCCCCAGTGAAGATCACTTTATTCTAACACAAATATATTTTACACCAGTAAAGAGCGTGACTCCCAAAGTGGAAACACCAAATCAGATCAGAGGCTGTTGTTGAATTATGGTAACCTTAGATTAAAGGGGGAATGTGCAGCGGATGAATTTAGAGCAGGACAGGTCTCTGATTCACTCTGCATAGTCTAACCTCCCAGAAAGAGGCTCTCCCTGCTACACCTCCACGCTGTAGTGAGTTAATGAGGAACAGAGCACGGTTACAGTCACTAATCAAAGCCAGCTCTGGAAACAGACCTTTAGCTGGCTGCTCATTTCTCTCCCTCACCTCTCGCTGCTTTGTCTTTCCTCTACACTATCTGTACCTCTCCTCTTCTCCTGTCCTCTCTCCTCACCTGTCATTGACTCTGCTTCCTGTTTTCTCCTGCTTCGGGCTTTTCCTTCGCGTCCCGTACTCATTTGTCATCCACTCTGCTCGTCAGAGGACATCGGTGACGGGTGAATGTTGCTGATAGCGAGCCTACAGGAGGCTTCAGCGATTGCACTGCCCATTAAGAATGGAGGAGCAGAGGCAAATGACTCCAGGCCAACCAACCACCATGTCTACCCATGTAGCGCACACACTCCAAAATTTAGTTTCCACACTACAAATACAGGATTCCCCCCATGAGATCCATTTTCATATCATACATCCATGTTTGTTTCTGTGTCTTTGAGTGCATGTGTGATTGTATGTCAGTGCACATGCAAGTGGATCTGTACACATGATCCTCCTCATGTTCATATATGCCTCGATGAAAAATCACCTTCTCTTTCCCCGCTGGGGAATTTCTTTAAAGGCGCCGTGCAGGATAAATAGCATGTAACAATATCTCGTATTTGTCCATGTGAAAGAGGACAAGATACTCTGTCTTTGCCTCTCTGCTGGTGCCGTTTCCTCGCGCTGATAAATAGGCCTTTGATTGCAGCTACAGACCTGTGCCCCAGCACAGAGAACCTGCTAAGTTACAAAGAGAGCACTTAAAAGTGACAGTCACGTTAAGCCACTCTATCATTCTGATTGACAGCTGTAGCTTTAACTCTCTGTTTAAATGCTCTCTAAGTGTTTTATGTAAAGACCTGGGCATGGAAAAGCAGTAAAGAGACAGCAGCTGTGTAGATACAGCTCAGTGGAGGACTGAGAATAGAAAGACCTGGGGGGTTGTCCCAAAGGGGGGTTGGCAAAGAGAAAGGGAAAAGATGTGGTTGAACTGGAGGAAAGTGCTTTCTTATCATGATTCCTCGATAAATGATCAGTCCAGGACACATGATATGTCTAGTGTACTTAGCATATTCATGCACCAGAGACTGGATGCTGTAATGATTGCTCCACATTAAGCTTTTACTGTTAGTATTTTCAGGATGGACAATCTTCAGGTTGGCCTGGATTTTCAACACACGTCATCTTTTTTTCAGCAAATATCATCATTCTTAATCTTCTCCTTAGCCTTTGATGAATTTCTCAGATGATTTCCAAAATGTAAATATATCTCTCTGGGAGCCTGCGGATGAGGATAGCTGTAGATGGCCTCATGCTGTCACAGTTAAATAAGAATGCTACTAAACTTAAATAGCTGAATGTTTTGATGGTCTCTGACAGTATTATTATTGTTGTATTGCTAAATATTTACTGCTGGCCTCTTCTGCCAGAAATGAGAGCCAAGATGTTTTTACTAAATGAACAGAAAACAATTGTGAAGGCAGTGGTTAGAGAACTGATGCCTTGTGAGTTCTCTTTTTATTGCAAAACTTTTAGTATAGTAATGAAATGATTCATTAAAAATATTCAAACATTAGCTACGGACTGCAGCTTTTGGATGCTACAATTAGTAGAAAGCACAGTTTCTTATATCTCCAACTAATGAAACTACGCTGTATGACTTTTATATGAAATTGTATTTCTGTCACGCAGCAAAAGTTGTTAATCACTTTGTTTTAACCTTAACTAAGAAACACTAGCTGTTTCTGGCACTCACTCACCTGTTTCAGCATCTCTCACAGCACTCGGACATTATGTGGCCACATACCAGCTTGATCACAGACAGGATCAATAGTCTTGTGCTGTTTGACAAACTGGAATGAATGAATAATGAAATATTAACAGGCTCCATGTGTCTTTAAGGCTTTTTATCGCACAAATGGATCAGGTTTAAGGACAAGCCTAAAACATCAACTGTGTGAGGATGCTTGGACTAATGCAAGAGCCACAGAGGCTAAAGGGATAGATGGGGAAAGGGATTGTGTGTCAGTGCCTTTGTCAAGCATCAAACATGTGTTGGGACTGAAGCATGAGACGTATTGCATATTGTTTGTGTTGTGGTTTTACAGTTTCTGTGACAAAATAAACTGGAGGAGTTTTTGCTTGTGAGAAAAATTGTGTTTGAATAAATGTATCTGTCCTAGTATTTAGTGTGTGTTTATGTACAGTTGCAAAATAGTAACACCCACCCACTGTATATACAAACGTGGATGTATATATATATATAGGTTCATGGTTCTGCTGCCAGCTTAGGCAGAATTGAGACACTACAATGAAGGAACAGAGCCAAACCAATGTGCTTTACAAATCCAGGACATTTCCCTCCATTTTGTGCTCCAGTCTCCAACTGAATGACTTATATTTTCTAAATGTTGTGAGAGTAAATCACAGGTCTCCATGACCCAATGAAAAACCTCCTCCAAGAGAGTTTTTGGGAAAAGAATCAAGATGATATACCGCAATAGCATTCCTTTGATTTACAAAAACCTGTAACTGCATTTCAACAGTATATCATCAGTCTTGACTTCAAAAAAGCCGTTTCACCAGTGTTACCATGAACCATAATGTGTCTCTGGGCTGCCTCTCGGCTCCTCCTGGGCAACATCACAGAAGCAGCTGAAGGGGTTTTGTTCCCGTGTCTGCAGAGCACCCGGTTGTCAAACTCTGCGGATCCACCGTCAACCTTACCAGCCAGCTCAACACCAGCTGTAGTTCATGTGGTTCATTCTAGCATAAACTCACAGCTGAAACCATAAAAACTAGCACAACTGACTTTAAATCTGACTTCATGGTTTAAAGTAAAGTGACTAGGTGTTTTCTTTGAGAGAGAGAACCTGGAATGTCATGCATAGCAAGTACAAAAAACAGGATATTGACTCATGTATGATTTCTTGCAGAAATTAAACAATTTGAAGGACAATACAAAAGAGGACACTGATTATATCCTATTTAAAATAAGAACAAAGAGAGTACTAATTAGAAAGGGCAGCGAGGGAAATCAGGAGAGGGAAAAGAGAAATCATCAAATATGAGGTCTGTGCCCAGACAAAACATGGACATTTGTGCCATGTTATTTGACCTGGAGGTTTTATTAGAAGAGATAAAATGAGGCAGAATTTTCTCTTTTGTTGCTGTTATATTTGGAGGCTCTTGAAACCTACAAGTGATTATAAAGCCATTGTTCAACATCTATGGCTAAAGACTTTGTTGACAGGCCATTGAGGTGGTCCATATGGCGCTGTGGAGGCGCAGGGCTCGTGACTCTCTGGAGGGTGTAGAGGAAACCAGACAAAGGCTCAGCCAGCAGGCCCTGAGCCTCACAGAGCCTCAATGGAGTGGTGGCAGATCCCCCACTGGGGCCAGTTGCCTGTACGTTCTCAAACCAAAGTCTGATCTATGGAAACTGGCCACTCCAGCATAATACGTTCAACCATCCATACTCCTGCCCCTTGGGTCACGTGGTCTCCCTTTAAAGGTGAATAGTTGTTAAGGAATGTTTGACAATCAATTGGCATGTGACAGCTTCGTGTTTTTTTCTATCTCATCATCAACAGCACGCAGCTTAATTCACTGTTAACAGCACGGTGTAATGTGAGCTTTTTAAATATTTAGATAGGAAACTGTAAAATTTATATTTATATATAATTTTATTATGACAAGACTGCTTAATGTGTGTATGTTTGAAAGTCAGATGTTATATTGGCTGTTAGAATAACTTTTGCATTTCTTTTGTTTTTCTCCATTATCTACAATGGTCTTCCTCTATTTGCTTTGGCAACACAAATGTCAATAAAGCAAACGGAGACTGATTAAAAAGTGAAACTGATAGAGAGAAAGACAGAGGTGGACAGAACAACAAAAACAGAGTTGATCATAGATGGCTGTCGTAAACGTTCTCAAGGTTTACAAAGTTCTAAAAAAAAAAACCTTCAGGACAGCTGCTATGCCTTCGGATCTTTAGAGAAAATCCTGACATGTGATTTACGCTTGCAGTCAAAAGGGTACTTACCCTGTTCTTTGAGAGTACAGTAAGAAATGACTCACGCAGAGAGCAGGAGACAGATGGGCTCCACCTCAGCTCTTGTCAGCTCAGACAAATATACTGGACACTGCACAGGTGTGAGTAAAACGTAACAGGTAGCACATGCAGTATATGTTCAGTGTGTGCAACTTGGGCCCAAATCACCTTCCATTACCATCACTGGAAACGTATCATGACAACATATCATCACACTCAAAACTGTCACTGTCTGACCCAAAAAGACCCTAAAATGTGAGTGTATTTCAACACTTTCTTTCACTTTCTGTTTTAAAGGAGCTATTCTTGGTAATCAATTTATATAACGATTCTTGTTGGGAAACAGTTTTTATTATTTTCAGGAAGATGCAGGCTCTGAACTTGTTGATGCAGATACGAATGAAACAATTGGGCAAGAAGATGCACTGCCAAGTCTGCTTATATAATCACAATTCGACAGTCTATTCACCTCAGCAAAAGAAAGTAAATCTTGCTGATTGCGGCAGTAATGTTGAAATACTTGGATGTTCTCTGACTTCTCTCCCATGACATGACACTGATTGAACTTTTCTGTGTCTGTGTGTGTGTGGGTGTGTGTTCAAGACAAAATCATTTCCATTTGTGCTTGTGCTTGTGCTTGTGCTTGTGCTTGTGCTTGCTCAAACTGCAATGCACACGCCTGTTGTTTGTACATGCTCACAGGTTTGTGAAGGAGTAGAGAGGTGAATGTAGAGTGGTGTTTTGTAATGGCACGCCAGGCGTCCTGTGTGAGAGCGAGCAGGTTGGTGAGCTGTTGTGATCGGGGCACTTTGAACTGAAACCCTCTGAAGTCACCTTTCACTCCAAGCTGAGAGAACGTCTTACTCAAATACTTTGTCTTTCATACTGTGCTCTTTTCTTCTCTGCTTCTTCTATCTTTCTCTTTCTTAGTTTCTCACACACACACACACACCCACACACACACACACTCGAAGTTAGCCTTTGTAGCCTGTGAGAGAAGTAAATATGTGTCTATTCAGCTGTCAGCTGATTCTGCTTCGTGTGTCCCCTCCTTTCTGTCTGGTTTCCATGGCATCATCAATAACGACTGTTTGAGGTCCAAAACACAGACAGTCTGCACCGTATGAAGCACAATGACAAAGACAAGGACAAAATGATAAACACACATAGATTTACACATAGGATTTGTATTTTGCCCATAACAACTTACATAAAGGATCACTTTTACTTTGCTTATGATTCTGGCTAGATGCAGTGAATCACAAGTGTAAAACACTGTTAGGCCATTTTCAACAGCAGAATATTAAGGTAAACAGCTAATGCTACAATGTTACAGGTAAAAAAAAGTTATTCTTCACAATCGCCACAGCGCCTTCATTTCTATGTGAATTCCGCCTTATTCTCCTTGAACCACCCTTTTCTATTTCTCACTCATTTTCATGATAAAGTGTGCGGTCAGCAGGTGGTTTGTTTTCCCCCAGCTGTGTGATGAGAGGATATGTCTCCAATAAATGGAAAAAGAAAGAATAGAAAATACCGAACCAACCAGGCATGCACATTATTCATGTTGCTCTGTGATTCACAGAAAAGAATTAGCAAAACACATCCTCAGTCTGTGTAAATATAAACTTTTATTATCTGCAGAAGAAAGGATTTCAGGATGTGTATCTGTTGTGGAATTGCTTTTTGTTCAGTTGTGTGTATTTGGCTTAAACTCTCCAGGTATTACAGGTATTAAAGGTAGGTAAGGTATTAGAGTAACTGAGTGTGTGTGATCAGTGCAACGAACAGGGCTCATTTATGTTTTCATCTTAGATAAACTTCTGACATGTACACACACGGAAAGTACACATTTACTTGGATAACACACACACACACACACACACACACACCAGAGTGTTTGCTCTGGAAGATGAAAGCCAAATGTCTGGAAACTGACTTCACATCTGCATCCCGTTAAATACGTTAATAACACCCCCAAACACAATAGTGGGGATGTGCATGCGCGTGCGCACACACACACACGCACACACACTGATTGGTAATGTTCAGCAGGCTGTAAAAGGCAATTGTTTGGGGACTCACTTAAACTGAGAAGACTTTTACCCGTTTCCAAACACAAGCTGTGAGGTGTGTGTGTTGTGGTGTGTGCGCGTAATTTCTACATCCCACTTGTCTATTTATTTGAACCATCAATGTAACAGTGAACACTTTAGGCAAGAAGTGAGTCTTCTCCAGTTACACTTTTAGCTTTTAATTAATTTGGGCCAAACATATCCATATGTTTGTCTGGTGGTAAAATGTTTTCTTTTTACTTAAATAGATGTTTTTGCTGGGCATGTTTTTGCTGTGAGTATAACATAACACACTGCTGTTTTTGCTGGACAGTACTGTGTGTTATGTTATATTCCATAACACACAGTGGAATATAACTTTTTAAATGCTAGGTTACAAGCATGATTAAGAAAGTATGTGTGTGTGTGTGTGTGTGTGTGTGTGTGTGTGTGTGTACGTGTGTACACACACACACACACACAATCACATTGGGGCGATTCATTGGGGATCGCCACAATTAAAACAGGAAACACAGATTTTCTTTACAAAATAAAAGCATTGAAAAAAACGTCCATCAGTCACTGACACACCGCGAGAAACGCACTTTATAAATGTATAAATCATATATTTTTTGTTTTTTTATTTTATGATACATAATATATGACTTGATGAGTATTCATTACAGCCAAACTTGTGCCACTTAGGTTTTTTATTTTGCCACTCACCACCGGAAGTATAGTCTATTTTTCCGGTTGACGTGACGCTGGTGCGTAATTTAATGCCCCACCGCAGCCCCGTCTGTCACAGCTCCTCAGGACTTTACTCAGAGCAGGATCAAATCTCGGCCGCATTGTCTCAGAATGGATGTGAAGCTGCTGGCAGTCGTGGCTGCGCTCACGGTGGCGATATACGCGCCTCCATCACAAGGTAGGAAAATATGTTGTGGTTTGCTGTGTGTTGTTGGTTCAGGTTTAATTAGACTTAAAACATGTTTGCAGCTGTTGGTGTAAATTTAAGCGATGATTATCTACACGTTATTAGAGGTCGTTTAATTATTATTTGCCAGGGTGGATGGTTGGGTGTATGTATGTTTTTTTTTTTTTTAGAAAATAAGAAATTAAATGTTTTTTTTATGCATCAGTTGAAAAGAATGTAAGCGTAAATATGCGTCCAACAGATAAGCCTTTCTTGTCTTTTAGTACCTAAATAAATAAATAACCCATATACACTTTTGCAATTATAATGTTATGTTTATGTCAATCCTAATTTGAAGTGACGGGGTAAAGTCTCAATTTAAATCACACATATATCCAAATAATCTGCAGTTAAATTCATATGCCAAATTACAATTCCATTAAATTTAAGTGCAAATGCTGCTTGAATTAAATACCAACCTCTTCATTTTGATTGTTTTTTTTCATTTTATAAATGCTGGTTTAATATTAATGAGCTTGTTCTGGGGGAAACCGTTTTCCGCCGTGAACAGAGCACGAACAGGCCGCTGCACATGTGGCTCTACACTGCTATAGCAGAAAGGAATTCCCACTCGGATCAACGTGTGTATTTGTTCTGCTCTTTGTTTTCATTTAATTACGCGCAAATGAGGCAGGTATAAGGCAAACGCACATCTAGCCTACATGGTGGCATCAGTTACCTAACTCGAAGGTGTTGCGCTCTTTATCATGTTAATACCCTGAGATCATGTGTAAAAAAAGAATTAGCATAGAGTTTAATCTGCAGCGTTACTTCTCACCATCTGTTTGGGTGACCTGCAATCTCTGTCAGTTGTGAAGCTTTGCTTCTTCCGACAATCGGCAGAAAATTAAACCGTTTTATGCATTTGTTTCCGTTTATAATACCGTGTATTTATTCTGTAAGCACTTTCGCCTAAGGGGTACTAAATAGTTTCATGCATGTTTTCCACACTGTTAGTCTGGTTAAAACTGAGTTTTGCAATGTAGGTTTCAGGAGAAAAAAGAAAACATACTCTTATTTATTTTTCCACATTAATCAACCATGAACATCTCTGTGTATAAACCTGAAAGCTGATGTTGTAATGGAAAGAATCTACATCCATCATGAAGTTTAAGGACCACACAGTCCACACAGTTGTGTATGACTGAAAGAGTTTAGTGTTTGTGGGTATAGAAGTCCTGATGTAAAAGTCCCCCACCTCTGTGTGTGTGTGTTCTGTGGGGCAAGCAAAACAATCTTTAAGGCTTAAATATGTGATTTTGATTTAATGTTGGTCTGCGTTGGCTCCATCACCCACCAGACCTGCAAAAGATAAATGGGTATAGATGATGGATGGATGGAAAAGTCATCTACAAATCCGACAAGATTACAGAACAGGGCATGGGTTGTTTGCATATATTGGCACATTTCTGTAGACTTGTAGACACTCTGCATGCTTGCTTTATCTTTTTTGTTTGTTTTCTGTATCATTTTAATCTCATTTGATTGTTGTAATAATGTTTAATCATGTTTATATTTAACTAAATATATCTAGCAGTATCCAAGTTTCCACATGAGATCATTACCTTCATTGTATTCCTTTTTTTTAAAATATATATATATGTTTTGCTGTAAATGTGTAACTGATACTTCTTCTTTTTCTCAGCAAAACCCATCAGTCTGGTGGAGAGATGCTACTGTCGTTCAACAGTCAACAGTCTCCCACGAGGCTACATACGAGAGCTCCGGTTCATCCACACGCCCAACTGCCCCTTCCAAGTGATGTGAGTATTGTTTTTGATGCTGGCTTTAGTGAGTGGCACCCACACAAACACAGAGGCTTGCGTATTTTCCTCTCTGGCCTTAAAACACGAGACAGGTTTCCTCCTTGTTGGACATTTCTCACCATCAATCTCCGAGAGCTGACAGGCCAGAGAAAAGAGTTGTGCACACACACACACACACCCCTCCGTCACTCGTTTTTACACACATATGCACGTTTTCAACCACAGGCCCAATGACACATCTACAGGAAGTGCACCATTTGAGTATGAATGAATGTGAAAAGGAGGTGGAAATTGTAGTTTTGTTTTCAGCAGGAAAGCAACGGTTGTGGGTTTTGTAATCGGGTTTACTCCTAATTTGCTTGTCACGCAGCGTTTCTTCCTCATATGGTGCTTACAACCTTTAGGTCTGATCTCATTCATTATTATGGCTTGTGTGGGGTGATATTACAAATGAAAGTGTGCAGCAACACAAGCGAAGTGCAGTTGGTTACAACAGACAGAAAAACCTCAGAAACGTATGAATGGGACATTGAATTGATATGTCTTACAAATATACACACAGGGAGATGGAAAACCAGATTTTTAGTTAGCTGGACATGTGCGTCAAAGGAGGCATGATCTCCCACACAGAGACATATGATCCAGTCTTGACCCATTCTGTAAATAACCACAGGGTTATGCTTGATTTAGCAAGTAGCCTGCAGCCACATGTTGAGGGATTGACTCCTCAACCTGCATGTGATCAAATTTTTACTGCACATTAATTAGGTAGTACAATCAAGGGAGGAATATAACATTTAAGGCATATATCTTTGAAAACTGCAAGAATGCACATATTCTTTAGCTGTATACACATCTGGATAACAATAGCATCACATATAGGGTAAAAGAGTGATTGGTCACCTCGATGAAAGAGCTCTCTGTGTGTGTCAAACTGACATGGCAGTGTTAATTCAGTCTGTTTAATAACAATGTGTCATGACACCTGATGTCACTGACTTTGTATAATTCACCCTTTCATCTTCAACTGAGGCATAATTGGCATGCACTGAACCTTCCTTTATCTACTCAGTGCCAAGCTGAAGACAAACAAAGAGGTGTGTGTGAACCCAGAGATCCGGTGGCTGCAGCAGTACCTGAAGAACGCCATCAACAAGTAAGTTGAAACAAATCAGGCTTGTTTTGGTTATGGATTGTGTGTTTGCTGCACTACATGGCTCAGTTGTCTGGAGCACTGTCAAAATCACTTCCAAATGTAACGTAAAAAGTACAAAAGCACATTTGGACATCTGTCAACGCACCATTGTGAGTGATAGCTCTTAATTGCCCAATTTATAATGGAGCCCAAACTTGAAACATGCTGGCACATGTAGGGGACCAAGTGGGAGTAGAGACTGATTCCACTTTCACACACTGTGAGTGCTGTTGTGTGTTCATCCCTGGTCATCACTGCTTATGCAAGACACATGTTTAATACAACAGGGACGTATCACCACACTTGGATAAATATTGTATATTTGCTAAACATAGTTTTCAACTCAATACAGGCGAAATAGTGTAACTTGATAGAATGACTTTGCTCTTTCGGCTCACATTAATGCAAAAACTTGCAATCGATATTCACGTTAAAGTTCATCTGAGATTGAGAAGGCCAAAAGTCACCGCCAATATCAACTGTCTCCTTCCTGCCTTAAGGACACTTTTCTGGAAATTGCCGGCACCATAAAGTTTATAGAAGGAATCAAGTTGCCATCCTGAAGTCTGTGCTGTCGTATATTTCCAAGGATTATGACCCCTGTAGCGGTCGGATGAAACAAGCTCTGTACTTTGGTGTGGCGGGAGATGAAGAGTTTGAGGATGCAACAAGTGGATTTCCTGTCTCGCCACGTGAAGAAAACTAAGTGCACTCCTGCAATCACCGATCCGATGAGGATGTTGATATATGTCTTCTATACACACATACTCGCTGACTGATCCGCCCGCAGTCAGACTGTCTGTCTCAAGGGTGATTGTGGAGCACGTGATCTGTGGAGGTGTGAACAGTCTTCTACATAACAAAACTGCCCCAAGTAGAGAGCAGACAGTGGTCATTTACAATAGTTCAGACCTAATGTGTTTCCAATTGCAGATACAATCAAAGGGGAGGGGGGACAAACGTATTTACAATGTGAATTAAGCCACACCTTTGTAAAGTCATGCATTATGCTATTTTTCTTAGTAAACAAGACCTTTTTATCAATTGAAATGTGACTCAGCGTTTCCAGAGTAATATACCAATGTTAGTATGCATGTTCAAACGGTTTATACAGTTAATACAGTTTCTGCAGCGGTATGTCTATATCATTGTGCAACTGCTGCAAATGACAGTTCTGCAATTACATCTTGAGATATATGAGATTTTAATGGTTGATTAATGGAGAAGTATAAATAAGTTTTCTTTTTTCTCCTGAAACCTACATTACAAAACTCAGTGTTAACCAGACTAACAGGGTGGAAAACATGCATGAAACTATTTAGTATCCACTGGGCAAAAGTGCTTTCAGAATAAATAGAGTATTAAAAACAGTAACATGCATAAAAACGTTTAAACTCTATGCTAATCATTTTTATTACGCATGATCTCAGTGTATTAACATGATAAAGAGCGCGACACCTTCGAGTTAGGTAACTGATGTCACCATGTAGGCTAGATGTGGCTTTGCCTTATACCTGCCTCATTTGCGCAACAAAGAGCAGAACAAATACACACGTCAAAACAAGTTCACCAGCAAAGAAGTCAAAGGTTTACAAAAACCTGAAAAAAAATCTGTCAACAAGTAATTTACTAAAACCTTTGGAGTCAGAAATGGCCAGCTGACTGATTGACCAGCGAAAAACTTAATGAAGGAAATATTTAATTTTAATAGGCCAAAATGTTAAGTTCTTGATTGCAGGTCAACAAACATTTTAAACTTGAAGCAGCTGCTTTTGTTTGAGAATTTTGGCACCATCTCTTTGCATCCAATCATGTCTGAACAAATTAGAAGCCAGGACCCACATGTGTGAATAGTCAGTGTCAAATACAGCATTCGGACAAAGTCTTGAATGTTTGGAAAATGCTTTCATTTTTTGCTTGATTTCAGATATGCTCCTTGAAAAATGCTTGATTTTCAACATAATCTGCTGTTTCATCTACACAATCAGTCATGTAAACCAAAGATCTTTCATTATTTCAAATGAAACAATCCCATTGTCCTATTTTTTTGGAGTTTTCTTGCATTTAAAGTAACAATTTGGATATGATGATAAAGACTTGGAGAATCTGGAAATGTTTGGTTTAGGTACCTTGAAAGTGCTAGAATTTTACTCGTAAAAAGCATCCTGCATATATGAATTTTGACAGAGCATGTTCACATGTCATTTTTATAAAACTTTTATAACTCATATCAATTTGCTTTTCCCTTCAAGGATGAAGAAATCCAAACAGGGCAACTAAAAGCTCCTGCAGAGATCCTCCTGAGCCAGCACAGCTATGTAACATGTGATGTGAGATCATCTGGTATGTTGTACAGCACTTATCCACTTATCCATGAACCTGCAACTCTTCACCACGAACACCAATCCACCAGCCTTGTCGCCGTCTTCACCACTCATCACGTATAGAGATTGTAGATGCTATTAGTGCAAAGTACAATTATATCTGTGTGTATGTTTTTCTAACTATAATGTATATACTTTTTTGTTATTGGACTTCCACAGTAAAGAGCTATTTTTGGAGATGTTCTTGTTCCTATGGCCTCTTTGTCATTTAGGGAAAAGGGAAAGTGTTTAAGGGGGAGAGATGCAGGTCAGTGGGTGGGTTTTCTCCACACCAGATATGAGTCAACATCCCACTTGCAAGTAGCCGAGTCCTGTGGACCGTTGAGCCAAGAGATTTATTCTAACTAATCCTAAACATGGGATCTGCTTATCCTTATTTTGGCAGATTTTAAATTGTACAAAATGATAAACAACAACATATAGTTTCTCTTCAAAAAAATTGATGAGTTTGCCATGTTGTTTCATGTTTAAAGTTAATTGGCACCATGGAATTTCAATGAGTGCCAGCTACCCCCAGACTCAATATAAGATGTATAAAAGATCCTAGTAAAAATGGCAATTACAAGGTTTTCGTGATGGAAGTTAGGATGCCAAACGAGCTGGAGCATTTCCTGAGCTTCTCTGTGGCTGTGATTATGCGACCCTGCGTTACCCAACATGTCTGCTATTTTTCATTCTTAGAGAAAAGCTGAACATCTGGATCCCAAACAGTTTTAAATGAGCAGCCAATAAGTCTAAATTTACTGGAATCATAAAGCTGCGTCGCTTAACAAGAGATGGTAAGAACAAAAAGAGACGCTCACCAATCACAGTTAGCGGACCTATTAAATTGGTGTCAGAAAGATTAGCTGGTTTCTGATAGAAATAGCCTTTTAGTATGAACGTCCATTTCAAAGCAGGGTGTACGGCAATTTGAATAACAGTTACCACATCAGTAGTTAAAACACTATATTATACTGAGAGCCTCAGTAGAGAAAGTAGTACTGACCTTTACTGACAATTAATAGATCGATGTGACTACCTATAACTGTCATGCAGATAGCAATGCACTTTATATCTGATGTATTAATGTTTTAACAACACATTTGCCTATTACACACTAAGTCTGATTATTAAATTCTGTCTTTATATTTTATGTTAATCATGCCGTTTCCATTCTGTTCTTTGTGATGATTGAACATGTAGCTGCATTTAACTGTTAAAGCCTGGGAGATCCATTCATTTAAATCTCCATGTCATATGTATAATTAATATTATGCAAATGTTTTTATTTTTATACTCTTTATGCATTTATATATTAAATCTAAACATTTAAATGAAGGAGCTGTACTCTTACAATTGAGTCATCTAGCCAACGTTTTATTGTAAAACATACAGTTGGTCAGTAAAAAAAAAAAAAGGAAATCTTTAAAATGTTATGGTTGCTATTTTAACGTATGGTTTCCTATACGTGTTACAAGCCTTTTCATCATAAATACACATACTCATACCCACTGATGCACACATACACACAGTTAAGTGATTCTTTATATTCAGTGTAAAGCGTTTCCATAGCCAGCACACAGCTGCTGTAATCTTACTGTACTAGTGGGTCAGTGGCTGAATCTGAAGACTTTGATGTCAGAACATGTGTTGTAGCTTTACTCACACGGCCAAGGACAATGATCCTGCCTGTTATTTAACTATAAGCTAAACAAGCAACCATTAGGAAAACATTAGAGCTAAAATGGATGACCTTTCAACTTCCCTCTAAGGGCATTAGGTGAGGCGGAGCACATTAGTATATGAGATGAGAGTGGTCCAGTGATTGAAACATCAGAGAGAGATAAAGCTGTGAGTGGCAGTCCACAACACATTTTGCTATGTTTACTGATTGGCTTTGATGTCCAGGTTTGAGCGGGATAAAAGCAAAGTCAATAGCACTTGTGGATGAGATAAATCCACTGATTTAGCTCTGGTGTCCAATTTTGAGTATAAATGAATCAGATATATTCACTGTAGTAACTGATTTTGTTAAACTGATATCACAGCAGGAATCTGCAGGTGTTTTCCTCACCAGTAATGTGAAGATTGGACAGCTTATGTGACTTTTTAATCATCATTTTGTCATACAGGGGACATGCACCCTTCTTTTCCAGTGTTAACTATTTGTACTTAGAGTATACCATTTTTAAAAAACATTTGTTCACTGAGAATATTTCAATTAAACTTTATAAAACAAACAGCTCACATGTCATTTGTTTTATATTATCAACATTTAACTATGCACATCTCTATGTGGCTACAGTGTCACAGATCCGTGTGGGTTGCACAAAAACGTACAAATATGATACGTCCTTAATGAAAGGCAGTTGTGTGTAATAGTTCAGAACTCATTGTGTTTTTGGGATCACTGCCAACCCCCACCAGTTAAACCATGCAGGTGTGACTGGTGCCATGAAGCCTGAGATGTAGTGAGAGGGGGATGTTAAACATTTGACTTTATATTTTATGTGCACATTACATTTACCTGTAAATGGGAAATGGGAAGAAATGTCTGAAACTATCGCACATTGCTTGTAAAACTAGGCATTCATATACAATGTGTTGTGTCTGAGAACCAGAAACAGCTAATGTAAATGTATAAAGAGGTTTCTATAATAAAGTCTCTTTTAAACAAGAGGCCATGGAAAGTAAATTAGACATGTTAAAGCACTAATGAGTCTACACATCAAGTTTACTGAAGTGTAACAGAACATGATCAAATGAATTATTGGTAGATTTATGCGAGGGATCTTCCTCAGTGCCATGTTGGGACTTGAGGCTAGCTGGGCACCCAGCCTAAATAAACGCACCACAGATCTGCTCACCGCCATGGGCCTCTGATATTCATCACCAAACCTGAAAGACAAGCACAGAGAGCCAATCAGCTGTGACTCACTTTGGAGAGAACTCATAGGGGCAACCTTTCAAACCAAGGGCTCTGTTTAAAAGTGAATTAAAGTCTCTGTTGCAAGGCTGTGTTTTATAATATATTGTGAAATATTCAGGAAAATAATAAAACCAGAAGGCTATCAGCACCTTGGTATGAGCTGCACAGCCAGATTTACTCAAAGGCAGAGGAATGTACCAGACAGGAGAAGACATATGAAATTCATATTCAGCATTGCCTTCAAAACTCTTTTGGGGTTTAGAGTTCAACCACAATGCCAGACAAAAAACTGACACCTTGACAGATGAAGACCAAGATTTGTCATGTGAAATGCGAGGAATGACAGAAATAAGGGACGAGTGGAGTGTATGCGCTCATTTAACTTACAGTACATGTTCCCTTCATCTGCAGCTGTAAAGGCTCCCAGATGTGTACCAATGAAACTCCACTTAGCGGTTATTCATCATGAAAAGCTGAGAGCAAAAAATATACAATTTTTGTGTGCATGTGTGTGTGTACATGTGTGCGTGAGAGGGTAACAGGGGTCATGGAAAGCCACTTCAAGAAGGTCCCAGTGAACATTGCTCTCCCAGGTCAGACCAGTTTTTAATAAAAACTACAAGGTGGTAAAGTTAACCTGGGGTCAGTTTAAATGTGTGTGTGTGTGTGTGTGTGTATGCATGTGTGATGTCACTTCCTAACTCTGCTCCAAGACCATTAACTTCGCTTCAACTCCATACCTCCAGGACGCTGGCAGCTGAACACAGCAATTTAAAGACCCTTATAGTTTGTCACCACCCGAAATGTCAAGGGATCATGAAAATTGCCCTGCGGAGCTTATTAGGTGGTGAAAACACAGACACCCCCTTGTCACTGTGGTTCGACCATGGAAGAGTAAAGTGCTGCAACACAACAATAATCTCTTCGAGGGAGATGAAAGCTATCAGGCCAGTTACTGAGCGGCTGTGATCTTAAACTTGTGAATCGTTTGAACTGGGAGGATGAAGATGTGGGTGCACACAGATCTGGTGGTCTTCAGTGCTTTGTGGTTCACTGAAGGCCCAATTATATTTGCTCGAGATCCATGAAAAAGCTCTCTGGTTTGCATATCTTTTGGACAATACTAACCTCCTTACCTATACCCACTGCTACATCCACACATGGATAAAAACATACAAATGAAATGATCTATGTGTTGTGCTGAACTCTTGGACATTATCTTTCTTTTTCTGTTTCTTTTTGTAATCCCACTAACAAGAGAGAATTAAATAGTTTTGTAATGACATTTGATCTCCCAAAGGAAAACGTTGCATTTTCTGTTTCACCTCCTCAACAATTAGCTCAGAGCACAGGGTCAGCTACTGCAGGGCAGACGCTTGGCTGTCATGTGGGACAGATCTTTGGTTTTTCCCAGTTGAAGGTTGAAAGTTTGAATTCCTTGGCACCCAGCTTTAGCCTCTGAAACAGTACAATACAGAGACAAACAAGAAAATGTGGCGTAATTTAAGATTAAAGATTAAAAACCTATACAGCTATGAACTTTAGTCTAAGAAAAGCCAAAATAATGGGAACTGTGAAGTTACAGTATCTGTTATTTTAATTGTAATGTCATCATGATGTATTTGCAGAACTGTCTGCAATATTTGTTCCTCTCTCAGATTATATGCCCATAACTACTGATTCTTTATAATTTCTCATCAGAGTAGATGTGCAGATCCTTTACTTTGACTCTGTGATTCCTACGTTGAACATTTCTTCAGCATGTCTTGATGTGTGTACGTCTGGGAAGTGTGTATCGACAGCTCCTGCTCTCTCTCAACCACAGCTCCCCTCCTACTTCCCCCTTCTGTTGTTATTTACCCCCCCTGTCCCAGACCAGGCCACTGCCCTTGGGCGTTGTATACACCAAAATCCCACTTCCCCAGGGAAACATTAGCAGAGTCATAGCTCGTATCAGATGACCCATAGCACATTTCCACAAAGGCACACTCTGACTCTAAAAAATCCCAAGTAATGATTTCTAAATGACTTGTTGATTGTACAAGGGGGGGGGGGGGGGGGTGTTGTTAATTGCCTTAAAACTGCCAGTGACCCGCCAGAACATTAATCACAATTATGACAAAATTACTCAGCCAAACCTCTCCGAAGAGGTGCGACGGATGTTGAAAGTGACCAACATGCAGTGTGTAATAACAGCGGCATGTGTGTGTCTGTTTGAGAATGAATGGGAGGCTAATAGAGGGGCCCCTATGAGCAGTTAAAATAGCCCTCCTGCAGTGTCTCTACCTTTCATGTGCTAATATTCCTTAGGTTATGAGTCCCAACACTATCCATCTTCACACAGATGTTTGCAGGGACATGGGGCCTTTCTCCACACAATAACACTGGCTATGGTCCAAATTCTTTCACTGTGATTATGTTTTCAAACCCAGGAGTAACATAGTGGACTCTGGATGTTAGGTATGGATGAGACACAAAGGAGTCACACAGTCAGGGGACAGTAGGAGGTCTGGGTCTGCGGGGCCCAGAGACGCTGAAACACCACCAACTTTGAACTTCACCCACATATCACACACTGTGTTTCCCTTCATCTCCATTTCTTTCAGGATTATCACCCACATCCTAATTGGTTGATATATACGTGGTGCCTCCATAAATGGTGTGTTGAATGTCTTCCCATATGTTGCTCTGAGTGTCATGTGACAGCCAAAGAGAGGAGAAAAAGAAGACCATTAAGGATGTGACTAACCATAAGAAGAAAGAAACAATTACACCATTATCTGGCGATGAAACCGATATACTGTACTCGCCTCATCTTCAAGCATGCATGTGTTTTACCATGAGGCCAATAGAGACCCTTCTGTTGGGCTGCAGTGTGACTCAGTGCATGAGCACTCTGTCCAGATGCACCCGACAGGGAGGTCTGATGCTTAATGACATCCACCAACATTTTTCATCCTCAAACAATTAAATGTCCTAGAAACAAAGTGAAGAAACTGTCGTTTTGAATAGCATAGCATTTTGATGTAACTGATACCCCACAAATATTTTGATTACCTTTATTTCATTAGGTAGTTAGTTGTTTTGCTTTGATCAGATTTTAAATTTGATTTGGTTAATTTTTAAAACAACTTAAACATGTGAAAAGTACATTTTCCCAACATAGTGCTACATTGAAGGCACAGGCACACATTTAATTTAAATAAAACATAGAATTATAAGAAAAGCTCACTGTTTTCCACATGATTCAGTGGTAGATATATATAACCTGAGTATGTCTACACTGTTCTACGTAAAGGTTTCTTAGGGGGACATTTTTGAAATGTAATTTGATCATATGATAAAATTATACGTTGATGTGACGTGTGTTTTACAGGTTATTAGTTATGCCAGCAGCATGGCTCTATGGATGGCAGTCTCAGTCAGTCCACCACTTTGGTCCAGACTGAAAAGTCTCAACAACTATTTGTTGGATTGCAAAATTTTAATTAACAAAACACCTGCAAAACGTAGAACATTCCCATTAGACTCAGCTGTACTTTGTATTTAGTGATAATGAACTAATCTTAGCATGCTTACACACTAAAGGCTAAATGTGGAAAACATTATACCTGCAAAACATCAGCATGTTAACATTATCATTGTGAGCATGTTAGCATATTGATGTTAGTCTTTAGCTCAAAGCACCATTGTGCCTATAGCCTCACAGAGCAGCTAGCATAGTGGCAGACTCTTAGTAATGGTTTTTTATCTCAATTTAGCATCAGTAATGATGATCATTTTTCAGTAATGTGAGAAAGGCAGCGTCTGATGTTGTTTGACTGTTGTGATCAAAAAATAAATCTAACCTTGAATACTGATCAGTAGAAAGGGGATAATATTTATTGTTCAGTCAGTCTTTAGTCAGTATTCATAATACATATAACAACAACATCTTGAGCAAATGTTTAAAAAAGAAAGATGTAAAAAGTAGTTCAACGTTCATTCACATGTAGAGCCTTGCCAATCCTTATCCAAAGCTGAGCCAACAGAAGAAAACCTCACACTCTGGCTGAAGATTCAGAAGTTCCACATCCAAACTAAACATGTCTCACATCACACAGATCCCAGCTTCTCTCTGGTGTTTCACAACCTGCACTGAAGTTTCTTACACTCAGCTCCTAGGAAATCCAGTCACGCCAAGGAAGTGAAGTAAAGTTGTGAAGCTGAAGCCACGAGCATACAGGAATATTTAAGACCATCCACCTTGCAGTCTGCCTGGTGCATTTTCTTTCTATCCATCTGGCCGACTTAATGAACCTTCCTGGAATCAAATCTTTTGTTATAGAAGAACGCAACCTCACAGACAAACCAGTTGTCTGTTGCAGTTTACATAAAACACATCAAAGAAACTAGAACAAAGGCGTTCTAATACCCAGACTGAAAGGAATTCTCTATCAATCTGGTATGAATTGTGCTATACATCAAGGAGATCAAGTCAGCTGTTTATAGCTGGCCCCAGTACAGGGGAATAGTGTTTGGCTACTGCCTGTTGATAGGAGAAGCTATTTTAAGGATTAAAATAATTTCCTTCATAACCATCACAAATTGAATTTAGTCCAATCACAAAAATAAATAATTGAAGCATGTGTATTCCATTGGATGTTCTTTTCACGAGTCCAGGTTGTACAGCTCAGGAAAACTGTTTACAAGTTTAGATAAGAGTCGATGAACTGTAGTATTACAACACTGCTGTGCAGGCCAGCTAAAAGAAGTTGGATGAGACAGAGACAGATCTGACATGGCTCTTGTCTTTAAGAGGCTACAGAGGAGTGTTTTTCTTCATTTGTCCTCTTTATGGGAGCCCACAAATCAAGATGTAGTTTTTCACTGTTTCTACAGGACTAATCTTAAATGTATAGTATAGCACTGTCTCCTCAAAAATAAATATTTCCACTCATATTTCCTTGTATAAAGGATGTGTACATTGGCACAGAGACCAAACAAAACCATAAATGCAATTATGTATAAAAAAGGGGAAAGAACCAAGCTGAAAGATAATTCAAAACCCCACAAAAGCAAAAGTTGTAATCCGTGACATCTAACAGCTGCAGCTGGAGCTTTGTTAACAAGCTACAGACATTTGACACTATGCAAATAAAAATAAACAATAATGGGTTTACGTACATTTATTTTTTTGTTTTACGTTTTAACCTTAAATTTGCAAGAGCTATTATTATTAGTTAGAAGGTTACTTTCGGTTTTGTGTGTTTGCTTCCCTTACTCACACATGGTTTCAATTAATGTCAGTGCTCTAAATTCTTTTATTAAGCTTGAAATATGCTGAAAGGAAAAACTGGAAACAGTTTAGGTAGTTTAGGTTCACCCACTAAAATCTTAGTACTTCTGGCATTCACACAGACAGTTTTGGTTTTCTTTGTTCAAGTTGTGTGATATTTGTCTCTGAGATTTCTACCTCTGTTCCAAACAATGGAGGTGAATGGGATTTATTTTCTGGTGACTACAGCTTTGGAAATTAATGTTTAAAATATTAAACAGCAATGTTCCTTTCCAGGGTTAGTATGGCCTGTAATATTGATAATCCACAATGCACAGTGGGAACAGTTTTAATTGGAACTTTGTTCTACTGAGGAAATAGATCCCATAAAAAGTTATTGTTCTAAAATTGAAACTGGATTTTTAGAACAATATTAAAATGCAACAAAACATGTTCCTAACATTGTTTGATTTAAAACTCACATAGTAAATTATTTGTTTCCTCACATGGTTCACATTTAAGAAAGGACATGGATGCATTTTTAATATTGGCATCAAATAACCCTTGCAGATTTTGTTACCTTATTGTTGCTACATTTCTCTCTCTCACTCACACACACTGATCTCTTATTGTCCCAAGCTAGAAACTTGAACAAAGCTGGCAAAGCATCCAACATGTGAATCCCCCACTCTCTGAGTGTAACTGAAGAGGTCTCTCCACCTGTAACATCGAGTTACACTGTGATGCTGTTTCTTCTCAAACTCAAACTGTCACATGCATTTAAAGTGAACTGCACCGTCCTCTCTTTAGTGTCACAAACCACAGCTAGAGAGGCTGCAGTGTTGAGTGTGTTTTTTCAAGTGATGAGAGCCCGCAGTACTGGCCTAATTTGGAGACCTGGTGGCAAGAATAGGACAGAGAAGTAAAAGCAGAGTACCAGTCTTGGGATCGCAAATCTAGACAGCTAAAGATCCTCTGGAGAAACATCTAATATCTCTCACACACAGCTCACAAGGCACTTTGCTGTCGTTTGTGATAGTCACTGAAAGGAATAAATTGACATTCTGGGAAATGTGCTTTGTGTGAGAGTTTGAGTAGGTCTACATTAAGTTGATCAAAAGATAACATTTCGGCAACTCTCTTTTTTCTGTCCGAGTGAAGAATGTTCTCACTAAATGATTTGTGTCTCTGCCACCAAGAAGCCAACCACATCCTTCTTTCACAAACTCACTGCCAAACTTCTCAAGGCCATTTACAAAAACAATCATGTCTACAATGACAACCTCCTTTCCTGACATACACACATGCATGCTAACAGGGCTCCTCCCATCTTTAGAGGTTTTGTAATCTTCACAGTTGTGAACAAATCCCTCTGTTCTCTCTTAGCTGTACGACTTTCATTGAGTCTTGTAAGAAGTACTGCTCTGACATCCATTTCTACACTTGCTTTTGATGGTTAGCTCAATATACAATTGTTAATTTAAGCCACCGGCCCCCTGCAGGGTTTTTATTACTTGCATCTAACCATCAAGTGTTGATTTAGAAAATGACCGTTGATAATCTGGAGTGAATGAAATTTCAAACACAATAACACAGACACAAAAATGAAAGGCGTGGTTAATATTTGTCTAAACAAAACTTAAAACAAAAAATACAAAGTTGACAAAAGCCTTATTATTTGATTGGATTTGAACTTATTTGATTGCATCTTTTATTAATTTGTCATCATTTGTGTCCTGTGATGTTAAAGGGCACAGCTGTTCAGAAAAGATGAGTTTGTCTTCTTGTCCTTCATATTGAAATAACCTCCAACATTTTAAATGGATATAAAAGAAGATAAAAATGCCCCATTTAAATGTAATTTTAAAAGACATTGAAAAGATGTCAATGTCAGTAACGGAAACAAGAGAACCCCAGATGTAGGACTCACAGGCATGAGATGTGGAGGAAGAGGGCTAGGAGAGAGCATCTGTCATTCTTTTCAGTGAGAATGTCAGAGTGTATTAGACTTTGCAGGTGAGAAAGAAATGGAGGAAATAAACACAGAGGTAGAAATACAAGGAGAGAATCAAAGAATCAAGCTTCATTTTGTTACACAGAACATGAAAAATACAGTGTAACTAGAGGTGTGCGCGTTTATTTGTGTGTGTGTGTGTGTGTGTGTGTGTGTGTGTGTGTGAGAGAGAGAGATGAGAGGCTGCTATGTGTGTAATTTCCTCTGGGGTGAAAGAGCATCTCACACCTTCTCAGGCCTGTTAATTTCACTCCAGAGAGTGGAGCAGTTATTGCAGTCACATTCAGTAATTACACTGCCATCCAGAAAATGCTTAAGGTTACATCCATGTTATCCTGCCTGTCCAGCCCCTGGGATGGAGCTGAAAATTGCTCTGAGTGCTAGTTCTTACAAACGTATTACTTTGGCTTCTGGTGTATATAATGCAGTGCTTATGAATGTGAAACCAACTCTAATTAGTGTGTCAGACACAGTAGAAACTGTATACAGAACAAATCTGTTTACTTAAATTCTGATTGTTCATCCGGGACATATGACTGATTGAAGACGGGCGTTCTTTGGATACTTTTTGCTCATACATTTCTTTCGTTCTGAAAACCCCCCCAAAAGATATTTATATACACTCTTGTGAAAGCCAATACAATTCTTACTCCAACTAAAACTGTTATGGATTTTCTTCCCCAGCAGTTTGTGTCCAGTAAAGCATGACATTTCCCACATAGTTTAAAGAAAGTCATCAGAGTTCTCAGGCTGGTGCGTTTGAAAAGTGCTTGTTGCTGATCCAGTGATAAAATTGCACAATAATTATCATGTCAAGGTTTGAACTAAATGCAGACTTTCTATAGTTTTTTACAGTCTTGCAGCTCAGTGAGGCTTCAAGAGGCTTTGAGCTAAATGCTAACATCAGCATGCTAACATGCTGACAACAACAATGCTAATGTGCTGATGTTTAGCAGTATAGTGTTATGGCATGTTCCTAATTTTAATTTTGTTTGTAAGCATGCTAACATTAGCTAATTAGCACTAAGCACACAAAATGCCCAAGGCTAATTGAATTGTTTTCCATGTATTTAATCAGAAACCAATGTGTTGTTTCACCATATGATGGCACTAAATGAAAAGTCAGGGTATCACCAAACATTTTGCGATTCATCCTGATGTGGACATGAATGTCTGTACTAAATTTCGTGGCAATCCATCCACCAGTTGTGGAGACATTTCTCCTTAAGTCACAGATGTGAACCTCTTGGTGGCGCTAGCTTATTAGGATTCATCCTCTGGGCACCATGAACATGTCTGAATTGAAATTCCATTGCAATCCATTTAATATTGAGATATTTCAGTCTGGAACAAAGAGGTGGATTGGCAGGCCGACATTGCCATCACTAGCTGTATGTTATTTTGTTATTCAAGTGTAAATATCAAGAATTTAACAAAATGAAGATGTATGCGTAAGCAAAGGAAATGAGGATTGTATGAGATTTAAGATATTTTCATCACTCTACTGTATGGTTAGACTGAATATTTACAAAAGCACAAACGGATTAATTGGCTCTCCTTGAAATTTTATCAGTGATGCTCCTCAAACTGAATTCCAGCTATTCTCTGTTTGGTCTTCTGCTCAAGATCACTTGATTGCAACATTTTTAGCAACTACAATAACAACTACAACAAATTTAGTTTCTGAATGACACAGGAAGTGTATCCCTATTTGTTGGAGGGAAACGTATCAGTTAAAAACGGGGAAAAAAAATTGTGTTTTCGGAAATTGAGAACAGTGTTTGGGAATGAAATTTTGGCAGACTTTTCAAAAGTTGTCCTTGTTTCATTTTGCGCTGGAAATTCCCAGCACCCATCTACCCCCACACACAACAGTGGGACGGTAGCTTCTCTCCCTTCAGACAACCACAGACCCTGAGATCTGGAAACGCTTCACAGTTTGGTCTTGCAATGATGCTTCACAATGATGCACCAGCCACTACTTAAACCTACCACCACAGGCAGTGAGGATTAAGCCACACTGGAGAAAGGAAATCATTTGATATTCAATGAAAGAAATAGTAAAAGTAAATGCTTCAGCACAAAAGCAGAAGTAGAGGTCTAACTTGGAAGGAAGCGCCAAGAAAAACTTCACTGCAGAGACTGACCTCCGATGGAACCTGTTTAAGTTTCTCATGTTGTGGGAAAATGTTTTTACCTCCAGCGAAGAGGTTATGTTTTTGTTTTACTGAGGTGGTTTGTCTGACTGGATTGCTCAGCAGGATATCTCATAAACCTACAAACAGATTTACATTATGTTTTGTCAACCTAATATTACTGCTCTGTTGACAAAACACATTATTTTGCCAACAGAACTGAATATTTGAGGAACAATCGATTAGATTTGGTGGTGACCTGGATCTTATTCTGGGTTTATCTAATAAATCTGCAATTATTAGCCACGACCGAAAGTCCGCGCTTGTAGGTCACATTATGACACCTGGGCCTGCTCCATTAACTGAAGAAATCCATGAGATGGGGTTGAAATCTTCCCCAAAAGTTCTTAAGATAGACACTCTAAATCACTAGGGAATGTATGCAAAGTCAAGAAATCAACATTTTAAAAAAATTGATATTAGTGATGTCTTTATAGTGTAAAAGCATATGGATCTCACATTGTGAATGCTTACATCACACACCTGATGTATGTGTGAATGTAATGTTATCATTCCTTTCCCTGGCTGTCTTTTGTGTTTATGGGATATCATTGTGAACAAGTTTGGTATTTATGTAAGTTTAAGCTGTTAACCATCTAAATCTTCCCCTAGCTAAAGGAATAGTACTGCATTAAAGTTATCTGATGTTTTAGCTGCTTCTCTCAAGCCCAGACAGTGACACTCAACTCACTGACAGATTTCTGATACTTATATATTACTGCTCTTGAAATGACCTACTTCAAAGTGTAATAACAAGCTGTTGCCTCTTAAAGCCACACTACAAAGCCACATGTCTATATGCGTTGTATTATGCTAACTCCTCGTGTAGTCTATTTGCAGTTGTGACTGTGGAGAACACATGAACAGGAGTAACCGTTGCCCCAGTGGGAGATGAGCTATCTGAGGAAGCACGGTATCTGATAAAACAGATATTGAGTTTGTTATTTTAGCTCCGGGAGGTAGAGAGGATCTGTTTTCCGATGTAACCACAGGGTTGCTGCTGTGGATGTTTATTTGTCTTTCTCAGTGACAGAGACTGTTATCAGTCACAAGTTTAAGTCTGAAGGAATCACCAGCAGCCTTCCGCCATTGATCATAATCCAATAAAACATCACCTCCAGACAGGGGTTAGTCACACTGAATGATCCTGGTACAACAAATATGAACCATAATCACATTAAGACAACCAAGCAAACACACTGTGGTGACCGGGGTTCAACCAGTAATAGTTTTGAAGGCTCTTAATTGCACAACTTTGCAAAATCTTTTCATTTTTATAGTTAACAAGCATACATCATCCTTCTTCTTAAGGACATCCTGACACATTTAGATTATGTGGCACAAAAATGCTCCACTTAGATTAAAGGAAATGAATTGGATGTATTGACAGCTCTTGCAGGCAGAGTGACCGACCAATTCAGAGTAAGGATAAACTGGTACATGTTGAAAATAGATTTGCATTGCAAGGTTTGGAGGCTGTTTTTAGAGCATGTAGCTGTGATCTGAGACTCAATCATTGGCAGTGTCTTGTCACATGTGCTTTTTAGATGAAGTAGAGTCAATATGTGTTTTGGGGTATGGGATGTTAATAAAACCCATCACAAAAGGAATATGTCAAGGAAAGTGTTATATCCTGAAACTGGATTGCAACCATAGCAGCTTTATGCTCGAGGAAGCTTGTTAAAAATGTACACAGACATTCAATTTGGACCTTGAGGCTGATACAAACTGTCTGAATTAGAGAGGATGTTTAGATGTTTAGTCTCAGGACCCCCCAAACCCTTCAGGGAGAATCTGCAATGCAGGACCCCAAAACCCTTCTAACCTCTAACCTCTCAGAGGGGCTCTGAAAACATGGACACCCATGCATTTGAACAAAAAGATTGATAAATTTAAAGAGAGAAGAAGAGAAGCTGAGAAGGAGAGGCGGCAGGAACACGAGGGTGAGGGCAGTTGAGGGGACGAGAGAGCTGGACAGGAAGGCAGAGTGTGGCCTTCAGTAAGTGTTATGATAATAAAGAAGGGCTTAAGAGGGTTTAAAAGCTGTTAGTGGATAACAGCAGGACAAATGAGAGGTCCTTTCTAACAGCAGCACTCGACTGACCGCAGCTGAGTCAACAACATCGCCACGGGAAATGTGAATACCTGAATGGGGAGCAAGAGGAGGTTGTTGCTTCTTCACAAGTGTGAAAATCCCTTCTCATCATAACTAACGTTGATCCTCTTGGTGTTTTATGCCCTCTTAAAAATGATCTACAGTGCATGGGAGATGAGCTTTAATGGAAGAAACATATATTATCCTTATCTGTATTTAGTATACATAAATGTTAGTGTTAATATAACAGTCAATGTCAGTGATGCTATATTTCAGCTTGAGCTTTTGTGTATGTGGTAGTTTTTGTATCCAACATTTCAGACTGTTGAAATATTCCAAATGGTGCTGACAGTTTCCATAAATGGAGCTTCATAATTCATAACAAATTGTCGTTTTTACACAAACTAGATATAACGTGTTAATTAGAGAGCTTTAGAGGTGGTGGTAGGCAGATATTGTAAGCGTGGACAGAGCCAGGATAGTTGTTTATGTTTACCATGTTTATGTTTCCAGTCTTTTTGCTAAGCTAACCTGCATCTGTAGCCTTACATTTAATGGACAGACGTTAGAGATCGACCTTCTCATCTAACGCTTTGCCACGTTTTCACCCAACCTACTTTTTACTGAAGAAATAGCAATATCCCAGACCTAATTTCAACCCAGCACAAATGGCAAATTTCCACCTTAGCTCACTTGTCACTGAATCAGCATCAATGTCATAAAAGGTTTTTGGGTGTGTTTTTTCACAGGGCATCAAGCAGGGGCAGCGCTTCCCTTGAGGGAGAGTTTGTTGGACGACATTGTGAACACTGCCTGCTCTCTGAAGCAATGAGAACAGGAATACGCCAACAATCCTAGAAAACTTTAACTTTCTGTTATTAACTGACTCTCAGAATGAGAAAGAGATATTAGATCACGCCGGACCAGAACACAAAGTTTGAGAAACATCTGCATTTAATTTCTCGGGTTGCCAAAAAGTAGGCTGCTTTACTAAAAATATTTAGCATCCAAACAACAGATGTTGCTGATGTTAAATCAGCTGCTTTTTACTGGTAATTGTCAGTCAAACACATTTCCATGTGAAGCAAAGCATTAGAGCTGAAGAGCAGGTGAGACCTCACACAGTTATGTTGATGCAGGGCAATGTGAATAAAACAGATCAAGTAATAATAATAATAAATAGAGTTATATATTTTTCTGCAAGTCAGCTGTTTAAGGCTAACTATTCCAGGCTTTATGGAATAATAACTATTTTATTTATTTATTTATTAATGTAAGTGTGTTTGCTCATATCATGGCTTATATCTAAACTGAGCAGCAAAGAGAAGCATGTGTTTGAATCATTTCAAACAGTTTCTTTGACGCGCATACACTCACAAAAGGTCTCTACAAATTAAGAAAAACATCACAAATAGTTTTGGCAGTGCTTTTTTACATTGTCTCATCTTTTCTGAACATCTCGGAAAGATGAAGATTCCCTGCTTGCAGAATTAGGCCAAGAATACATTTTTAAAAAGTACAGATTTATTTTTCTAGAGAGCAACGCAACTTTTCCTCCTAAGGCTTCATTTTTGTTGGCAGCACCTGACTCTTGCTGTCTGAGCACAGACTTTCTGAACTTTAAAAAAAAAGACCAGGAATCATCTGTGACTTGAGTTTGTAGGCTGACACAATTCTTATCTATATTTCATAAATTATTTATATGAAGGGGTTTTTATGAATAAGAGAAAATTACCCACAAAGTGAACTAGTTAGAATACAATTTATATTAAGCAACATGTTGTCATGTCATGTCATTTTGATTAATGTACAAAAACAAATGGGATGTTAATTGAAAATGATGATGAATAAAATTCCAATTATGATCATTAAGAAGTAAATAATGACTCATTAGACTAATGATTGTTGTAAAGGTTGCAACAATGTTTCTGGATGAAATCCCAGCACATAGGAGTTACAGATGGTTACCACCAATAGCCATAAGTGTTATTTTAAATTATTATTATTATAATTGTATTTGTTTCTACGCTGTAAAACTGCTTTGGTTCTTGGCGTCACTCTCACTTTTAGCTTGATGAGTTTGTTTCTCTCTGTTTCCTTCCTTGGATGATGTTAGCCTATTTATTTATAATGAAATATGCTGACTTTGCTGAAAGACAATGCTCAGAACATTTCCTCTTCTCAATGTCACCCTTTTTTCCAATCCACATTAGCACGTTAGCCACAGCAGCTGCAATTTACTGTGGGCCATGAAGTAGTAATGTGATACTTTAGATAATAAAAATACATTCCATAGAAAGCCAAAACACTCTCCAAATATATAAAAAACCCTTAGTCATTACCTGAATATCTAAAAAAAGTAATGTACATGTAAATGGCATAGTGATCAAGAGCAGCAGAAATCTGGCCAACTACTTCTGAGAATCACTTTGTTTACAGCATTTGAAGAAGTGTTGCATTCTTCCATTTGTCCCAATTTTCCTGTTTTCCCCTGCATCTTTTATCGCTGTCCTCAGCTAAGAGTTCCCCCACATGTCCACTCTGAGCAGACCCCAGGTCATCAAAAATATGTGGCAAGATAACAAGACCTCCATTAACAAGGCCCGTGACTCCCTTCAGGATATTACAGAGCGGGGCAAAACTCGTTCTGGACAATAAAAATTGCCCTGACACAGGAAACACAATAGCCTGTGCAGAAAAGTGACACTAAAAAATTGTATGACCTTGAGCACTCACTGCTAAACTTAGCAGGCGAACAGTGGATGGGTGAGGAGTCATGAAGTCTGACATGAGAAAGTTCAGTGCTCGCAAAACTGAGATTAAACTAAGATGACAACTTTAAAAACAACCAAAAACCATTCATCTCAAGAGAAGCAAAATAATAATGATTAAACTAACCCTTACACAACAATAAAAAAAGCAGCTTTAATGTTACAGTAAGGCTCTTGTCAACAGTGCAGTGTAATCAATTAAAGAAACCCACTTATTTGCTTTCTTTTGTGAATGAGTTAGATGAGAAGATTGATGCCACTCTTAAGTATGTAGCTGGAGCAGTTAGCCTAGCTTAGGTGCACCTGGCTAAGAAAAAGTTATAAAACATAATTTCCCATAAGACAACAAATTGGGAATTTCTGTTTGTGTATGGATTAAAGATGTAACATGTTGGTTAGTAAGTTTAGTTGTTTATTTTTTTATGTGGAGAGAGCTAGGCTAGCGATATCCCCCTGCTTCCAGTTTTTATGCTAAGCTAAGCTTATCGCCTCCTGGACCCGCCGGTCTGCTGAACTGACTATGACAGCTTGAGTCAGAATCAGCACAGAACGTTGCGTCAGTTTAAACGGTGATGCATTCACTTACTGATGTACATAATGAAGGGCATTTGAAAGGAGATGCAATTGCTTAGCTTAGAAAAAAGTGTACAAACTATATAATCTGATCTGAATTAAATGATTTGAATCAGCAAATGATTTGTATTTACGTTTACTGCTCGCACTGCTGCCCACTTCTTCAGTTAACAATCCTTGATACAGGAAGCCAACAGGGCTCAGTGAGGACAGTCAGGAAGGAAGGACAGTTGTGGGTAAGAAGAGGAAGGGGACATGGATGGCAGAACTGTATTTTCCCTGGTTGGATCCCTTGTTTGTATTAAAGTGTGAACTGTCAGTACAGAGGATGTGGTGGAAAAAAGACGACACACAAAGACACAATAAGATGGAGAAGAAAAGCAGTGATTTTACTGTTTCTATATTCGTTCATTCCCTTTCTTTCTTCCTGGTCTGGATGCTTCCTGCCGACCTGTAACACAGAAGCATTTATTTCTCTTCACTAACATGACTTCTTTGCCGATTCTTCGGCCCAGAGCTGATATTAGATTGGGTTGCATAGCGGCTAATAGACTCTTGGCTCTCAGACATGGCACTTTATCTATTCCAGAGTTGGCCTTTCACTTTCCCAGCAATACTCCTCATTTATCTGGATATGTCCTTGGTGTATATACATAAATCTCATGTGGTAAAATCCTATGCACTCTTGGCAAGAGGTGCGCAGTTTCCTCATACTCTACAATAAAGGGGCATATGATGGTCACAGCCTCAGTTCCTCCCAGTCTTAACACAGTAGACATTGTGCTTACCCAACTAATTCAATGTACTTTTTGTGCAATGATGGGACACAAAGCATTTGTAATTAGAGCCTGATGTGCATTAGTTTTGCCAAGTCTCTGTTAAAAGTCTAAAAACCAAAACATGCAGCCAGAGAAACGACTTCATAAAAAAGTGACAGAGAACACTCATTATCAACCCAAGTAAGTCACCGCTGAACTAGGATTTGATGTTCTGTAAAATGGATTTGGTGTATCACTTCATATATTATTTTTATGCACTGGGTTGTTTTACAAGATTGGTCATTGCCTCCCACACATTATATCTTTGTGCAGCTGGAAATACTTCTGAATCCATGATTAAAACGTGGTCCCAGAAGACGTCAGCATGTTTCATTTGGTCCACTAAAGAGATCAGATAATCTTGTCCGTGCGTTTTGTTTCCCTGGTCAGTTGTTAGATCATTCTAACAGCAGATTACAAACGGGGGTTACTATTGTATAAATGACATGTGTTAGAGATTCATTTAAAGTATCTGGAATGGATTATGTTCAATTTAAAATAAATCTGCATTTGCCTACACCTGCAGCACACAAAAACAACTACAGACAGCGTGCTGCAAGTGTGAAGACTGATGCCGTTTTTTGCTTTTCAGTCCACTGGGGACAGCCAGGAAGCCTGTTAGGCCTTCCTGTAATTGCTGCCGCTGCTACATACCCCGCAGCTCAGTTTGCTCCTGGCTGCATAGCGTGGGGTGTGCTTCTAATCACGCTGAGTGAGGACAGGGGCCAAGTCGGTGGGGATAAAGGGTAAGTGTGGCAGAAAGGCCAGGAGCAGAGGAGTGAGCAGCTAACAAAGCCTTTGGCTAATTTATGACTGCCAGAGCAGATGGGGGCCTGATCCCAGCTCCTCGACCATGAGGGGTAACCTGACTGGGCTCAACACCCTATGATCCTACCCTGGAGTAAATCAACCACTCGAAACCCTGACAAACACGGAACTGCCCGAGCAGCCTATCGTCCCTGCGCTACGCTCCAGAGGCCTGGTGTAAATCAGCTGAAAATCAGAGAAAAAGAGAGGCAGACGGAGCGAGTGATGGACAAAGAGCTCCCTTGAGGACGAGGTCCTGAGAGACACAAAGCTCTCTGCCTATTATCAATGTGTGGTTTTAGTTGAGTTTTCTTGGGCAGACTGACTGGCAGACACAGAAACTTACTGCACGCCCACAAGCCATCTTACAACTGAACAATATAATTAAAATACCAGTTTCTATTAGGCTGAAAAAATCATGACATCAGACAATCTTTATGTCCGATAACTTTCGGCCAGTCTATCTTTTTGTCTCCATGATAGCCTAAGGATATTTCTAGTGGGTTGTTGATGAATCATAGAGTTGGTGGTCTGATCCCCGGCTCCTCCGGTTCACGTCGACATGCCCATGAACAAGACTGAATCTCAAATTGCATTTGTCAAATGCATGTAATGTAATGTGCTGCTCTTGTTATTGCTTAACATACATCTCCTATGTAAAAATTATTTGATGACTTTTGAGTTTATGAAACCCTCTCAAAATAATTAAATAAACTCATACATACATGATTTTCATTGTTGTATAACTTAGAAAACAAGACCGAGATTGTAATTATTTGGGCTTTTTTTTTTTTTTTACCTAACAGCAACAATACGTTTTGAATGGAACTGCAAGAAAGTTCAAGAGACAAGACAAATCCCTTTGCAGTGGATTTCTCGAAATATATTATCTGTGAAATAGCAAATTCCTGTGAAACAGCTAAAAATAATTTTTGTTGCTGTTAGTGATTTATTTATGTCATCGGGAAATCCTTTTTTCTTTTACCCACTTTACTGGACACCATCATTAAACACTCCAGGGATTCAATCTACAGTACATAATGGAAGTGTGGAGTTGGCAAGAAGTGTTGAGCTGCTTCCTGTTCCCAGAACATCTAGAGTATGTCTCAATACAGTGACAGGAAGAGAGTTTAGAACTTGGAACTTGACTTAACCTTTGTCATCCACTCTCTGACCTTATTGTTCCAATCTTTCACCCTTTTCCTGAAACAAGCTTAGACTTTAGATTTTAAATAACAAGTTTATCCCCCTGCATTATTGTTTATTCCCCTATGAACCTTAGTATGATTACTTCAGCAGTGTACTGCTTGGTTCAGCACATCATCACCACTGAATCCTGTTGTTGTTCTCTATCACTTGAGTTTACTGCAAATCTGTTATTATGCGCATGAAGCTAATTTCCCAGGTCCCTGGTGTGCAAAGGTCCCCCAGTTCTGCGTGTTCGGAACAAATTTCCGTTGATCGTGCACATGTTTCTGATTAGACGGAGAGAGAAAAAACACACAACAAACAATAGAACTGTTCAAATGTTCTCTATAGATGTAAGTCATGTGGGCAAAATAGCATCAAACCTATCTAGCACAAAAGGGTAGCGGCACAGAGAAATATGCTGAATCTGACTCTGGCTGCTAAAGTGTTGAAACACATGGAAAATCATAACTCACAGCCAAATAAGTCAGAGAAACTGAGAAACTATTGCATTTGACATTTGGAAACAGTTAGCTTTGACAGCGAATAAGTGAATATCATAGGTCCAAACTCGGGTGATGGACTGTCAGTATTAATTAACATTGAGCCTTGAATCTTGTGATTTAAGAAAGACCCCTTTACACACTACTAGAATGTATTAAGATAATAAAGACATCAGACAGTGTAATGACAGAAAGAGGCCTGGAGAGAAGTGGAATGAGAGGAGGAGACGGTAACTTTACTGTTTGCAGACAAACGTCAGAGGGCAGCAGGTGGTCATACTTCACTTTGAGTGGGATTACATATACAACAGCACACATTCATACACATACATACATACATACAATTAGAAAAGTGTTTGGAGTTTATTTTGATTCCTGAGTACAACAAGATTTTAACTGCTGACTGTCACTTATTCAAATGAAAAAGGTGACAAAAGCTGATTTCTCTTCTGTCTGTGAAGCAGCAAGACAAGGGAGAGTCATCACTCAGTTTTGGGAGATAAAACAAAACTTGGTAGAAGTTTTCCTGTTGTCGCAAGTTTACACTTCACTAGATATCTATTCATGTTCTCTCCTGTGGAACCTACCTGTCTGCTCCCTGTCTTTTAGACTTCACAGATAAACATTTGTTTTTACAGGGGACACCTTCCCCGAGTGCATCTATCATCAGCTTGGCAACTGGGTATGTACAGTGGGTACGGAAAGTATTCAGACCCCTTTAAATTTTTCACTCTTTGATTTATTGCAGCCATTTGCTAAAATTGAAAAAGTTCATTTTATTCCTCATTATTGTACACTCAGCACCCCATCTTGACAGAAAAAAACAGAAATGTAGAAATTTTTGCAAATGTATTATATAAGACCTTACAGCTCACAGTGCATGTCAGAGCAAATGAGAATCATGAGGTCGAAGGAACTGCCCAAGCTCAGAGACAGAATTGAAGCAAGGCACAGATCTGGCCAAGGTTACAAAAGAATTTCTGCAGCACTCAAGGTTCTTAAAAGCACAGTGGTCTCCATAATCCTTAAATGGAAGAAGTTTGGGACGACCAGAACTCTTCCTAGACCTGGCCGTCCAGCCAAACTGAGCAATCGTGGGAGAAGAGCCTTGGTGAGAAGAACCCAAAGATCAGTGTGGCTGAGCTCCAGAGATG
>JAVQJL010010710.1:0-13987 GCA_036024295.1 Nannoperca obscura | reverse complement strand
TTGCTTTAATTTAATTAAATTCTTTAGATCAGAAGTATGAAGAAATTGGCTAGTGTTTTGGTCTTTTCATGAAATTTGTTGAGATACATACAAACACAAAGATACAAATACAACATTTTGCCAGCCGTATCCTGTAACTATATATGCAACAGGACCTTTAGGGTATCACACCAGTCTGTTGTGTCAGAGGCCTGCCTTTTTTCATAAGGCACACTATCCAGTTGTCCATTTCTCTTTAATAATAATACTATGAATTATCCTGGTGGTCTCAACATTTCTTGAAATTATTTAATTAGTAATTAGGAACAAATATAAAGAAATAACCACAACTGATACAAGTTAAACAAAAGGTTCCTGAAATTTGGCTCCAATGATAACTCAGCATTCACAACTGAGCTCTTAATCCTTAATTAGAGCACTGTTTACACTGTTATATAATTATTGCCTTAATACATGCTGGAGGTGGATGGGTGGAATCTATGCAGCCATTTATAGCAATTGCAGAAGAAAGCTCAGTTAATGTGTCTGCATGCAATCCTGCCAGTCATACATCCCTGCGTATCCTCCCTGCATGTGCAGTCGACTGCGGTTTTGTTGCATTTACCAATTTATTGTGCATGGATCAGAATTTGAAGGCTACATGTAAATAAGGACCACAGCTATAAAACAAAAAGTTAAATTAATGGTGAAATAAAACATGCCAGTTTCTTGTTGAAACTGGTGTATAAAACAAGACTGACACGGGAGAATCCCCCCTCCTCCACATCCTTACTCATCCTAGTTTGATTGATTGCCAGCCTTCTGTTGCAGCCGTTATCCGTCACTGTGCATTCAAAACAACAGAGAGAAGCTGGCCAGACAAGATTCCTGTGTCTTGTGGGGCTTCACTTCACCATTATTTGAGTCCAAAAATCATTAGCATTTTGGGATATAAAGTCATCACTGTATATTGTATTATTTTGTCCAATGTCCTTGCAGCAGTGTTAATCAGTGGCAGTCACAGGCTACTTCAAAGACCCATTCCACTTAATAATGTGTTCTGCTTATTGTTACTTCCCTTGGATGTTTGACCTTCACAGACTTTGAAACTAGAAGGCTGTTTTCACATTCATCTGCTGAATAGGTGTGCAAACCTCAAATATGAGGTTAAGACATATGAGCAGTTTGGGAGACAATTAGGGTCCAGTATGAAACTTACCCCAGTAGGAGGCATCTTGTGTATTAGGGAGAATAAGAAGATATAATTTTGAATACAAGGTACTTACAAGTTCCTTACACCTTACAAGATACTTGAACTTTATTTGTGGGAAAAAAACATATCAAACAGAAATTATTACTCCAAGTACAGTATTTTGAAACTGTATGCTTTATAATATCCTGTCTGAGGAGGAGCATTAACTAAGGCAACACACGTTAATACAAGGTACGAGTCAGTGTGAATAATGGGCGGAAGTGGCTGGGGGCACAGATGGTGTCTTGCATTTTTTGTGGAGTTTTTGTGCTAAAACAAAGAAGGTGCAGGGCTGAAAATAATTTTGAAAGGCAGCAATCTAAGAACCTGGCACAGTACATAATAGTCTATGTTTATGTTATTAGGCTGTAAAATACTTACTTATTGCCATTTTAAAATATTCCTAGTAAACCAGTGCTAAAAATGACAAAAGGCTGAACACACAAAAGACTGGTAAAATGACAATGTTTCTCATGCTGTGACAATGGCTTCAATGAGATATTAGCTCTGCTTGGAGTATAATAGCGATTCAGCATTAGTCAGTGTTACTGTGATTCAAGCGTTCAGACCTTAAAGATGACTCAGTCTGATCCTACGCACAGAGGGTCTAACATGTAACACTGATAGATAGCAGAACCAAGGAAAAAAACCATGGCATAGACCTATGAAAAGAAAATATTAACTTTAACATTTTTCTGTCACCCTTTTTTCTTTACCTATTGTGTGATCAGTGTTTTTAGCATAAGACGCCGTAAAAAGCTGTGAAGATTCATTGGATCAAATTGTCTTTTCCATTTTTTTCTGCTCTCTGCACCTCTTACATCTCCTCAAATAACCTGCTTTTCCTTCATTCAACTTCACTCAAACTCATTTCTGTTAGTTTGTCTCGCCCTCTTGTATCATCTCTACTGCCCTCTTCTCATCTTTTCTTGTCTCATTCCTGTCATCAACACTACCTTGCCACTTTCCCTCTCTCCCCCAGTTCTCTTTTTTTCCTGTACACATGAGCACAGGGACAGGTTGGGGCAGAGAGAAAAAGAGATATAGAGAGAAAGACGGGCAGAGAAAGTGACAAATGAATTGGCTATCACCCAAAACAAGGGACAGGAAATGAAATATTCACACACAAATTTCTTGAGTTGAGTGAGAGGAGGAAAATGATAGCTTGTGTCTATGCATTGAAAAATTAGTATCCAGCAGATGTGACCAGACTTTAACACACACACACACACACACACACACACACACACACACACACACACACACACACACACACCTTTGCACTGACTGCACTGCATTTCCTCATCCTGACCTTTAACTTTAACTCTCACCACAACAAGTCTCACCTTCTCCCTCACACGTCTCCTAAGATAATCTTTTTCCGAAATCTAAAGCTGAATTTGAAGGGGTTACACCTTATATTCCAAGGCTACATTTGTAGGCTCAGAGGTTACACTGTAGACTACACAATAGCTGATGTGAACCTCCTCAAAAATGTAATTACACGTCAGGAATACAGTGTCTATGGAGATATCGTGTGGGGCCTGCAAGAACACAAGGGGCTGCTTGTGTTTTCTCCTACATATGCCTGATGTTGGTACAGATTGTTAACAGATATATTCTCCTTTTCCTTTTCCACTGCAAACCTGCTCACCTGCTTTCTATAAACACAGCAACTGTGCGGTATAGTCCCATATTTATTAATGAAACAAGGCGGCCCTTCCCACCATCGCTTACCATGTAAATGCAGTTGCTGTGGATAAAATAACTGAAGCACAATACATGTATGATGTATGATACATCTGTTTAGTGTTGTTGTGGTGGAGCTATCAACATGTGAAACCTGTAGCTGAACTATAAACCATGACCTACATAACCTGTCTTTACTTCAAAGTCTGACCTTGAACTATCCTTTAATAGTTAATATATAAATTATATAATTTGAAAAAAATATCACAAGACATTAGCTTTGAAGCTTTAAATTAGCTTTGTTCATTGTTTCTTTTCTCGTGGATATTTGAGTCACCTGGAAAGATTTGATGGACCGCTACAACTTACTGCTGCCTGAGTTTCTATTCCTAAAATGTTACAATGGACACATTTCAGTAGGATGATTTCAGTAGTAAGTGATTATTGAAAACGAGGTTTGTTGTGTTTTTAATGCAGTGATATTGAGCCGTTTCCTCTTCATTATTTAATATTACTCCCGACAGAAAACCTGAACAGCTGTTCGTTGGGCCCTGACATTTCTGTGCTAATAGACTTTAGAAAAGGGAAAGTCACTTATACTGAAGTGATCGTTAAGTGTGGATTTTAAAATGTGATTAACTACAAGTTATGTTTGCATGAATATTCATGAAGGATATCATTTTGGAGGGAGGTTAGCTTGCAACATGTCTATATTCAATCTCCTATTATCATTGTTACACACAGGTTTCAAACTAAGTTTGACTAACTTTATAAAAACTAAATCATTTTTCAAGCACTGTTGTGTAATACACTTCTTCCCTTCTGATTACCTTCTTACAGTACAAGTAGACAAGCTGGCAAAAAGTTACAAGTGATGCCTTAGGCTGTCTCTGTCACATCATGTGACCTTTGCCTTGCAGGTCATAGCGGTACGTCAAGAGTCTGGTATGCAGAGTAACAAAATATTCCTCTTGTTCCGGAAGCTGCCATTCTTTTAAGTCTATCTGGTGAATTAATAAACTAGTTAATCACACATCAAAGGCAAACTCTAGGGAGGAGCAGCCATCCATATTTGAAAACTTTCCGTATTTATTGGCAGAAGGAATAAATAAAAAAATATAATATATTTTTTTATAATATAAAAAAATATTTAAAAATCAAGGTAAAAGAACAGCAGAAATGCACAGACAGGTTGCTAATGACATTTGTACAACTGGATGTCAAAGTTACCAACACAAGTTACGCCTGTATAAATGGTAATTCAAAATTTGTGGTTTGAACTAAAACCCAAATACTTAACATAAACTATTTTTACTTATTAAAAAATATGCTGCAAAAGAAGATCAATCATGTAAATTAATTTGTCCTTGTGGAACAAACACTGCTAACAAAGGCATGCTAACTCAGTAGCTAACAAGTCACAATATTATAGTGTGAGACAGAGACTATAAGAGAGAGAAATACTGTTTATTGTATTAGAAAATATGACCCACCTTGCACTCAAAACATTTTTTCAAGTACCTGAAAAGGTCTTAGAAGTTTTTTATCAACACAGTAAGCTCGTCCTAACCTCTTCTTACTTTTTCTGCCCTCATTCTCTTTCCATCATTATATTTGACATCAGCCATCTGTCAATTACCATTCCTCTACTGCCCTCTCCATTTCAGCCTGCATTCACTCATGCAGGCACACACACACACACACACACACACCTGCAGTACTGTCATGCAGGAACAGGTGGGGGTATACACAACATTATAAACAACTTTTACATATTCATAAACTAGAAATCAGTATGGCATGTGCATTCATGTGACATCTTTCCTTTTTTAAACCCTCAGTGTTAAACACATCACAATGGTGCTCTCTTTTTTCACCATTTCATCCCTTCTCTGCTGTCATCTCGTCTGAATTCCCCAGTCGTTTTCTTTATTAATTCTCCGGCTATTTTCTCAATTTACCCTCCTCCTCTCTTTTCCAAGGAGACTGGCATAAATGTATTTAAAATTGCAGTCGGATTGAAATATAGACATTCGTTCTATAAACTCTAAAGTCTGTTTCATGATATGAATTGTGTGCTAACAGAGAGTAAAAGAGGCAGAGAAAGAGGACCAGGAGAAAGAGATTCTTTAGAATCTTTTGAATTAGAAAAAGATGAAAAGCATGAAGGGAAACTGTGATTTTAGGTGTTTTTGTTTGACAAATAATTCTGATGCTAGTGTGTCAGCTGTCAATCACCCATCACAAGTCATCTTCAGTTGCTATAGCAACCCTATGGTCCTCTGTTGGGAAAAAACCCAGTTAAAATTCAAAGTCAGGACAGGTGCTGTGCAGCAATTGGCCACAGGGCTAAAAATATGCAAAGCATGCTGACTCATTGGCTGATATGAGACTTAGTTCAGTTTTTGGGGAACTGTACTATTTTTTCTGCTTACCCAAAGAGAGCCAAACTCATGGATGCCTTTTCATGTCTCTGTGAGCAGTCTGAAGGTATATCCACTGGTGAGATTAGTTAGCTCAATTCATGGAAGTCAAGATAAAGTCTGCTCAAAGGCAAATACACTTTCTCCAGCACTCAAGCTTTTCACAAACATGGGCAAAATCCTTACAGCTAGATTGCTATTTGCACAGTATTTCTGTAAGATAAACAGGCAGAGGATGAGATACATTATTTTATAAACATGTGCACTGATCTGTGTGTTACATATGGATGTACCTGGCTACATTTTGCACACATATGATCAAACTAGTTATGACTGAAAACCTCACAAATTAACACCAAAAAAACACCTACTTAAGCACCTACTCACACATGCATGTGTGGACACATACGCTCACACAAACCAGTAGCAATCACAGAATTGAATGTTCCAATTATCCACAATACTGGCAGCCCACATAAGCAAATGTGACATTTAAATACTCCCACCATACGGTCTTCCACGGTCCCCAAACATTCTTAACAATTAATCATTTATTGAAAACAAAACCTTGAAAGTCACAGAACAGCAGAGAATCAAAGTTTGTTTGTTCACTAACTAAAACTGCTGGTTGTTTGTGCACCCTGTTGAGGAGGTTATAGCAAGATCATGTGTGAGCATCATGCCAGATGGGTGAGAATTGGCTCATGTGAAAAAGACCTCTGAGCTTCTTTGAATGGAAGCCATGGGGAGCAGCATGATAAAAAGCAAATGTTGAAGATACTAACAATATTATATAGGTAGGCTATTCTGAGACTGGGAACTGGGAAACATTATGCTTCACAGTTACCTCTGCATCAATGATATGTAGCCCAACATGCACCAACACCTGTGATGTCAGAGTTACACACCTGTTACCAGTGATGGGCAAATCACTTTAAACATGTAATCATTTATCCTTACATATAAATAATGACAGGATATTTTCATGGAAGACATTTTGACATGTGGGAAAGTGTGTAAATAATAATCAATGGCGGCTGAATTCCATTTAGCTGCTGTGCATGCTGGCTAACTGACACACTGTTGAAAGTGCCTTTCATCTAGCATCAAATCCACCACAAGTCACGTCTTCCAGATTTAACATGAGCACAAATAGAAAAGAAGAGATTATGGTTTAACTAGCTTGCCCGGGTGTCTGCGTCAAGCCCAATCCTCACAGTGAAGGCAGTTTTCACACACCCTCCCAACTGAACAGAAGATAGGTGATTTTCTGATGTAGGGGTGACTAGCTAGCCAGCTAAACCGGCAGAGCATGTCAATAAGACAACTTTAAAGTTATCGGACACTATATTACTAATCTTGGGGCAGAGCCAACCCACTACCAGTCACTGGGTCAAGTAAAATTGTCCCAGATCAGACTACTAAATGCACAGATCCTCACATCCAAATCTCAGCAGGGCAGCAAAAGGGCAGACTCTCTTATGGTACTCTCTGCTAAAAAATACATTACAGAGTAATGTCTTTTTTTCCCCCAAAATAACACATTTTATATTTTGACTTTGGAATCCAATTTACAACTCTGCTCTTTCCACTGCAATGTGAATTCTGTGGGTTTAGTAAAAAGTTTGGTTGAGAGCATGTTTGGAAAGATTTTAAAGCATACTAGAAATGGCAAAAATCTCTTTTCTCTTCTACCAGAGGTAGAGAGTCTTGGGTACTTTATACTGTTCATTATGTTCAGTTGCTGAACTTTCCCAGTTATTTTCCAAGTTCTCCTTCTCAGTGTGAAAATCTCTTTCTTCCATCCCATTAGCCCTACTTCACTGTGTGTCAGCAGTTGTTTGCCTGCATGTTTATGCGTGTGTGTTCATAATACCGTATAAAATGAAACAAGAAAAAGTTTTCAATCAGGAAAAAATCTGCTGGTAAAGAATCACAGTGGGAGAGAGAAAATGATGGAGGCAAAAACTGAACAAATGAAAGAAATAAAATAAAAAAGCAATGAGGAGGCATCGACAAGTGGTTGAAATACTGCATGAGTCAAACTGAAAATAAAGCTGTATTCTTTTCTCTGGCAAACCCACAGTGGGGAGGTAGAAAAAGATAGGGGAGGTTAACAGGAGACTCTTGGAGAGATGGGTGTAAGGAAAAACACTGTTCCATCTTATATTTCTTTGTCTCTAGTTCTCTGTCCAACATTTGAATATCACCAGCAACTTTCTCAATTATAAATGAGATACATGGGGGGGGGGGGAAATCACAAACACCCTGCCTGTAAAGGTTTTAAGGAAGGAAAGACTAAAGAACTAGAATCTAAAGAACACTTTAAAAACTGACCATGGTGAAAATAATTTTCCTTAGCCTACACTTTCATATTTGAAGAGAACTTGGTTGGAACTTTTGGTTGGCCATTTAGTTAAAAGTTTTTAAAGTGTAAATCACGAAAAGAGTTATTTCCTGATGTATGAATAAAATAGAAAGCTAGAAAAGTGGAGAGCATCATTTGGTTTATGCCTCTGATATCAAAGTGCTTTCCTCTCTGTACTTTGATGTATCTGCAGGAAAAAATATTTTGGAGGCATTTCAAACTGGCTTTTTACCAACCAGCCTTTCCACCTTGATGTGGCTGAAAAATTTGTTTTTATTTTTTTGCTGTATTTTCAGGAAGTGTATATTCCATATTACGGCTCAGCAAACACACAGAGAGAAAAATGCAAGCTCAGATGTTCTACAAATGACAGCCAGCCATACAGCCAGCCGGTTAGTCAGTCAACTAGTGTGCAAAGGAGTGCCAGGGGCCTCATGTCTAAATGCCTGCCCATATTACTTCCTATGATGTATGATGTTTTGAAATGCAAAATATGAATCAACAGCTACGCCTAAGGGATAGAACTAAATAGAGGAAATGGCTTTTACTATAGATCTGAATGTTGCCTTGTAAACTCTGAGTGTCACAATTTAAATATATCTGAGGTGATATTTTAGCAATGTCTCCTAGTGGAAATATTTATGTGGAATGTGATAATATATTTATCCCTGTAGGAAAGTCATCATGTTGGTTTACTTCAGTGCAGGTAAATCAGACTGCAAGGCTGCTACTAAACAGAAGCCACACGAATATTATAATGAGGAAGATGGCGATGATTGTGATGAGTGCGAGCACCAGAACCAAATGGACTAAATTGCCAAATCACTTAATGGACCTTTCTATTTAATGTTATTGTTTATTTTAAACTTACATGTAGAGATCTAATTTTAATTGTTTAGTTCATTTGTTGGAAATTAAGGTTTTTTCCTTGATTCTATTTTAACAATGGTTTTATTTGAATTTGTCATTTCTCAATGTCTTGCACACATCAGTGACCATGCAACAAAATGTAAACACAAGGTCAGTGTGTGCATGTCAAAATCTAACCAACAGTTTAAAGGATTGCTTTGCATATTTTGAACTTTAACAGCTGTGACATTAAAAATGAATATGATGACAGCCCATTAAAAGTAGTACTATGAAACAAAGTTACATCTAACAAAGTGAATTGAAAAATTTAACAGGCATTAATATTGAGGTAGATTCCACAAAAGTCCTAGTTTGATTGTAATGAAGGAATAGGGTTCATTATTTTTGGTTTTAATAAAAATATATATTAAACAGCTCGTTTTGATTGAAATTGGGGAGGAGGGTCAATACTTCATGAACCTAACAAAGAACCCACAGACAAATGTCTGTCTCCTGCAGCTCTAATCCAAATCACACCAAAGCTGCTCTCAGTGATGCGCTAGCAACACCCACACCTGTTACTCTCAACCATAACTGCATTGAGGCAATTAAAAATCCAGCAGTAACAGGCAAACAAAAAAAGAACCTACCTAAAACTCCAATGGCCCACTAATATGTTTCCTCAAAGCCTGATGTTTTGTTTATGTTGTGTTTATTTCTCTGAGATCAAATACTGTACTTCTGGGTGGTCAGCAACAAGAACTACTCTTCATTGCAGGATCTTGTTTACCTTGCTTTAGTGTCTTCTTGCAGCAGGAAACAAAAAAAACTTTCAGGTGCATGAAGACATAACACTCAGTTGAAAGACGAGCTTAAAAGAAGCTAAAAAGTCTTGTCCTGAACCTGCTGCGTTGATGTACATGTGTACTCCACGGGGTGCCAGTACACCATTACATCACCGTTGGGTGTGGTTACAGGTTTGAGTGCCTTTAAATGTGCAACAGACTTTAAACCTTCAACCAGACGAGGCAGTGGAACACTGCTTCTCCACCTGGTATAAACTCATCTGCACATCTAAAGCAATGTGTGGTATGAATGTACTAAAGCTTGGACTGTTTGAGACAAAGGAACCACCCAGACTTATATAGACAGGACAAACGATGGAACCAGAAACAGGTGGGTAACAAGACACAGGTGACAATAATCAAAAACAGAGGGAAACGAGACAACGACAGGAACACAGAACCAAGGTTTTCAAAATAAGACAGGAAAGACGCCTAGACTCTCAAAATCATAATACAAGAAAACAAACCGTTCCAAGACCGTGACAGGAACAGTATTAATACGTAAAGATTCACAGTTAAAAACAATACATTTGTGGTCATGGTTGTATGTTTGTCCACATACGTGCTGTATAAAATTAAACGAGGTAGTAATGTTTAAAAAATCTGCAGCATTAGCATTTGTGGGATCATCAACATGGACATTAAAATCACAGCAGAGAACAATTCTATCATGATTTAAAACCAGAAAGGATAAAAATTCTGGGAACTCTGTTAAAAAGCTGCCGATTGGTTTTGGGGGCCGATAAATGACAGCAAAAACGATCGGATGTGTGCCACCAAGTTTAAGAGCTAGAACCTCGAAGGAAGAAAATTCATCACAAACAATATGATGACATTTGATGTTCTTCCTATAAACACTGACTAGCCCACCACCACGTCCACTTGGTTAAAGCAGTCAAAGTTTGGAGGACAAAGCTCCATAAGTTGGCTATAATTGTTAGCTTGCAGCCAGGTTTTAGTTAAAAACATAAAATCTAGATTTGTGGATGAATCATTTAAAATTAAGGTTTTATTGGATAGGGATCTAACATTGAAGAGTGCCATTTTACGTTTTATTAAACTGGATGCTGGAGTTGGTGTATGTGTCCGAGTCTGTAACAGATTATTTAGATTTCTATAAACATGTCTGCATGGGATCTGCACATTATGTTTAGCAGGTGTTTGTGTTATAATAACAGGGATGGGAAAAGTGTTATGAGAGGGGAAAGGACTTACTGGATGTCAGGTATGGAGTGTAGAGTTAATTGAATGTTTGTGGACAGAAGGTGAGATCCTCTGTGGTTTGGGTGCAGTCCATCCTGTTTAAAAAGTTCTGGTCGGTTGAGGAAGGAGGTAAAGTTGTCAGTAAAAGGGATGCCCCTTCCCAGACAGAAGCCCTTCAGCCATAAATGCAACTGACAAATCCGGGTGAATTTCACATCTCCGAAGCAGGGAGGGAGAAGTGGGCCGGAAATTATGCATTGTTTGCCAGAGGTTAGCATGTTGTCAATGAGGGCGACGAAGTTAGCTTTGAGTTTCTCAGACTGTTGCAATTTGATGTCGTTAATTCCAGCCTCAATAACAACAGTGGATGCAAGTCTGCCGGTACGTTGCTGGAGTAGATGTGAGGCAGCCGCGTTGATGTCCTCGACACAGGCACCCGGGTAGCAGACCGTTCGTTCTTTGGAAACCACCACGTCGGACCGTAGATGTACCGACCACCAGAGTGGCTGAACATAAAACAAGGGCCTTGTGCACTGGTGTTACGTGCCCTCACACATGTTTCCCCACATGCAAAAAAAGACTATGCCCTAAATTGTTTTTATTTGAGCCAGAGACTACATTCAGACACAATTGTTCCACCGTCAGTCAATCAACATGTTTAACCTTAATGTTGGGGTAGGCAGTTTTCTTTTGGCATCAGTGGGCAAATGCCATAGTAACTGTGCAGCATATTGTAATTTAGGTGGTCTGAGAGCAGACCTCTACTCCAGCCCCTCTTCTTGGTTCTGTTCGGAGACTTTAGCCAATCACAGCTTATTTCAGAGAGACTGTGCGTTTGTTTTAGCTAACCTACAAGAGCAGATGCACGTACACGTCTTTTTAGATGGTCAAAGGCCTGATTCAATGGGCAAAAATCCTGCTACTTGTGATAAATGTCCCTTGCCTGCCTAATACAAAACAACACGCTTCAGGCTCATTATGTTTAATTCCATGGCGCTTGTAAGGATGAGTGGCAAAGAGGCATGACGGGAGACAGTGGTGTATATGTAGTGTACTAACCTCTTTTTTGGCTGCTGGACAGAGTTGCAGCTGCCTCTGAAGCCTGGGGCGCTTTAAGAAGACAAGTCGTGGCGGCTTGCCTTGCATCCATTTGATAGTCATGCACCAGACAAGAGGTAAGAGGAAATCATCTTCCTGTATTTTCATAGGGCTGATTGTGTTTTGTTATGTTCAGTCTGCAATCTCTTTGGTCCTCCAGCCCCCATGGAGAAACCGCCTCAACACCGCCTTGTTGAAACAACAACATTTTCATCACTACAATATATGGCATGACATGACATGACATAAATGGCTAAGACATGTTCTGACTCCACCATAGCCCTGGAAACATTGGTAGGAAAATCATTTAGAGGACAGCCTTCAGCCCTGATCAGACAGAATGGAAGGCACTCCGCACTGCCTATTTGTTGAAGCCTACAATAAAAACAGCAGGTTGCTGCGTTTTTTTTTTTCATTGTTGCTACTGCCGAATCACCTGTCCTTAGTCTTAAGGTGATTTTGCTATCAAGTGAATTCATAGATCTCACCACTACACAAGGGCCGCCTCTCAATTCATCCAAATGGGAAAAAAAACACAAATGACGTCCTGCGCTTTTCTGCAGTTGCTTGGAAACAAGCACCATCATGGAGGACAAACTATGGGTGGCTCTTGCTGTTACTCTGAGAAAACAGCAGCACTCACCGTGATTTCTCTTCTTTCTCATGTACCCACATAGATCCCTGCTTCCGTGTCCAGCTCTGTGTGATCAGGGCCTAACACACAAGGCACTCTGGGAACATGAACAGCATGCAAAATGTTTCCTGCTAGAACAACAAGGGAACTGGATAAAGACGCCTCTCACTGCAGAAAGTGCATCCTGTCTGATCAGCGCCTTCCATTTTTCTGACAAGCAAAGCAACACGTTTACAGCTGTTTTGGTTACAGTCTTGAAAATTCAGATTCATTTTGTTTTATTTAACTATAGCCATAAGTCATCCTGATATAGAATATATCTCTACACTCTGTGTGTCTGTGAGTGTGTGTGTGCTCCCTAGACAATATAAAGTTTTACTGAGGATGTAATTAATTAGTAGTGGGTATTGTAATAATGTCAACATCTAAGTGGTTTATTCCATGCATTATAATCAGCTTTATTATTCTAGCTCTATTCCCAAATCAATTTTACTCCTGGTTTCCCCCATCAGCAGCTCAGGGCCCCACACAACGGCAGGATAAACGATTGTGCTTTGTGCACCGCCACTTCCTGATCAGGCAATAACATTGCACTGATTAAAGAGATTACTTCTAGCTGACATGTCAATAAATCAACTTTATGCTTTGTGTTCCTCTGAGTGATGGTGTTGTTTGGTTGTTGCGGTTTTGGGTTCCTAGTGTTAAGTTTATGAGACAGAGAATGCTGGTAGTTCCCTGTCTCATAAACTTTACACTAGGAACCCAAAACCGAGGAGTAGTTCTTAATCACTCGCTCCATCTGTTTGCCTTGACCTACACTCACCATCTTCTCTCTGTCATGTCTATCTTTCTCTGTGTGTGTGTCATGGATTTAAGAATTAGGCCTGCAATGAGGTCCACCACCAAAAGAGACTTTGAATCAGCAGGTAGAGTGGTCGTACACCAATCACCCCTGCTCCTCCTGTTCTCATGTCAACTGCATCCGTCTGCAAGACATGGTCAGACCATGCATGCTATATTACATTTACCAGGTCCAAAGCAGGAGCAACTGGGGGTTCAGTGTCTTGCTCAAGGACACTGCAACACACAGGAGGAGCCAGTGATCGAACCGCCAACCCTACAATTGTTGGACGACCTGCCCTACCCCCTAGCCGCCCATTGGCCCATTGAAAGCCAAATCTGCGAACACAGTGGCATCACAAAAAAAAACCCCACCAACAGTCAGACGATCGGATAGGTTTGCCAAACTTATTTTAAGAGAAAAAATGTCAGTCAATAAATAATACTATATAGGACATGTTTTGGAAAATGAATTGTTTACTGTAAAGATAACCAGCCAGGAATGTATGTTTTCGACTAATGTAGCAATTAGATATGTCATTACACTGATGAAAGAAAATATCTAAAAATACATATGGCTCTTTGCTGTCGGCACTGTCCACCATAATATATCTGCATAGATAACAAAGGGATAGCTACCTCAATGACATCACCATGTTGCCCAATGCACAGTATATGTATATATATATGTATATGTATATATACACTACCGTTCAAAAGTTTGGGGTCACCCAAACAATTTTGTGTTTTCCATGAAAAGTCACACTTATTCACCACCATACGTTGTGAAATGAATAGAAAATAGAG
>JAVQJL010010706.1:0-19868 GCA_036024295.1 Nannoperca obscura | reverse complement strand
CAACAAGCCACCGACTGCAGGGAGAGGGAGACGGGGAGTGGGAAGTGAGAGAAAGATGGAGAAGGGAGAGAAAACAGACACGTCGTAGGTTCATACTAATGTTCATAGCTGAGGGAATGATGGAGGTAAAGAAGTTGGGTTTCAAAGTGTATTTTTGTAGGTTTGACTAGATTTAGCTTTGGACATTGTGAAATTTTGGAAAATAAATAATTATAGTAAATAATTCCCCATGTTTAGATCAAACATTAGCTGGGACTTAGAATAATTTGCTCAGTATTACTTGAATTTGTCATTTTGGGTCAGTTTGGGAAGTCCGTTTATTTGCTCCAGCCAAGTTAATGAAAACAAGCAGATCACATTTCATTTATTGCACGACTTGGCTTAAAATTCCCACGCCAGCTGGACAGAAACATCCAGAGAGATCGAAGTGGGACGAATAAGAATCTAATCACGCGGTGCGGGGCCGAGGTGAGCGTTACACAGAGGAGGTCAGCTGGGGTCGCGGGACGTAACTGGACCCCCCGCACAAGTATGCAAGAGGATAGAGAGTTTCTCTTGTAGCCTGGCGCATACACACACTTGATGTTTCGGAGGAATGTAGTCGGTTAGACTGGAAACAACTCCTAGTGCATCTGTGTTTGTGGACAAACACATGCACACACGTACGTACACAAATGGAGGAGTGCTGCTGGTTCGTGGGGCCTCGTCGCAGGCCCGGGCCAGGCATGTTTGGAGTGGCCGCTGCCTGTCAGCCATGCGTTCCTCGTGCTGGGCTCAGCAAACAGACTTGAAGAGAGGGGCGGACGGAACGGGGCTGGGCCGCTGTGACCACAGAGCCGGCCCCGTCCCGTCAACAGGAGATATGTGCTGCTTTCTCATAACAACCGTCCCCATGGCAACCCCTCTCCATTGGCTTTGTTTTGAACACAAACTCGCTCAGCTCTCACTGTCTGTTATTCCCCCTGTCTGTCTCTCCATCTGCTTATCTTAAATGAATGTCTGGACCTCCCTGCTGGATCACCCTTTCTGTTGTGTGTGTGTGTGTGTGTGCTGCTGTGTCCACACACACACACACACACACACACACACACACACACACACACACACACATACACACTCAACATAATTCAGGATACACTGTAGTAGTTTAAAAATGAAAACTCAGGGTGTAAGTTGTGTCCACTACTAAATTGATGCCTCATTAACTGGGATCTTGTCTGTATGTCTGCCTCTGTCTGTGTGCACAAAGGATGCACATACTGTATGTGTGAATGTGTATGATGTGTGTGTGTGTGTGTGTGTGTGTGTGTGCAAGGGGGTGCCCAATGGCGTGCTGGATGATTTTTGGCTCTTTGTGAAGACAGCTCATTTTGGCGGCAGCTCCATCCTTGTGTGCAGTGGCACAGCTGGTGTAGAGCCCAGTGAGTGCGCGCAAACTCACACACACACACACACACATTTACACACTCACACGCACATGCACACACTTCAAAATGCCAAACACCATCTAGCCCACTTGATCTAGGCCACTGGTGAAATGACCACAGCATGTATCTCAGTGTTTAGCACTCCAGATGCCTTTCCTTTCTATTGTTTGCTTTCACTTGCAATGGAATGCTCACAACAGTTTGTTCAATAATCATTAGCTATAAATTAGTTTCTCAAGCTCCTCACTCAACCGCAGGGATCATTCAAATTACATCTAATCCAATCCAAATGACATCCAGACAGGTGTGGACACATTGCGTGATTGTTTGAGGGCATGTTGGATGATAGCTTTACTGAAACCATTCCAGGAACACTAAACAGCAACTGTGAGTTGTTATTTCTTTGATATTTACTTTGAGTTGACAGGTGTTGAATAGACAGCTGCTTGTCCACTCAAAAAGCTGACAAGCCTCTGAGGCTATAATTCATAACTATGTGAAAGTGTTAAAGAAACTCTGATGGTGAGAAGTGATGGAAACACTGGCTCTGTGCTCATCTAAGACAGTCAGAGAGGTTAGAATCTGATCCATCTTTGGTACATTTGCCAGAAGGTTGGATGTGATAGCAGTGATATTATATTGCATTGAAATCTATGGTATTGTTACAGAGGTACAGCCTACTTAAACATGTCTTTTGAGCTGTAAACTAAATGATATGACGATGAAACGCATCAATGCTGGTGTAAATGTTGACATTTCTTACCAAATGTATAAAAATCTGCATTTCATGGGTTGAAAACAGCTCAAAACCTTCAAGGCCAATGCTGACATAGAGTGAACCTTTTGGTCATTTATATTATGCCCTCAGGTGTCTTAAAAAGATGAGATTTGGAATTGGTTTACATTTAACTGCGCAGGTGTATCTAATAAACTGGAAACTAATAGTAAGTAGGATTATGAAGAACTTTTTTATCAAATTAAAAATAAAAACAAACTGCTCATTACATCTGATTAATACATGACAGTAAATTCACATATGATGAGTCAAGAGAAATAAAATAAATATTATATAAACTATTGTATTTTCCCCTTAATCCTTTATGGTCCTTTGATAGTAAATGGACAGTTATGTTGTATTTCTTGGCTCCATATTGCTGAATTTGCCATTACATGGTGGATTATTGTATGTTTCAAGGTTGTTTTGTAAGTTCCACCCCTCATACATATACAGACAAACATACATACATTTATCTCAGTTCAATGTACTGAGCCTTATTGGCATAACAGTTCAGTATATGTTGCCAAAGTATCTCTCTCTCCATTTCTCTCAGCTCTTAGTGTTTTCCCCTCCAGCTCCTCCATCTCTTTTATTCTGCCTCCACCTCTTCCTCCCAAACAGAGAGCAAGGACCCCGGCAGGCCGTTCCCATTCAGCCTGGAGACGCCGATGATGTTTTAATTGTCACTTCTTGTTAAGGCGGCCGTGACATTCACGCGGGGACAGAGGGGAGGCGGTTGGCGTAATCAGAGGAAATGGAGAGAATGAGAGAGAGAGGGAGAAAGAGGGAGAAAGCGAGAGAGAAAGATGGCACCCATTCAGCTACTAAGAGTGGTATTTGTCTCTGAGCAGTGCGCCTCCTTCTCCCCCTTCCCCTCTCTCTCACCCCGCTGGGGCATGATCTGATTTGACAAGCGCAACGCTGTCATCTTGAGTTTATCCAATTTGAAATTCTAATTAATGAACTCGGCGCCACTTTGTGTTTTTGTTGTTGCGTTCCTCCTCTTCTTCTTCTTCTTCTTCCTTCTCAGGCCAGTTTTGTCTTCTATTTGTCTTTTCTTTACCCTTCCTCCTTCCCTCACTCCTCCAGTCTTCTTCGGACTGCAGAGGCCGCTGGTCGCTCTGGGTGAGATAGTGGTCTCACACCATAGCAGATGATATCAGTGGCTTTGGGTCACCCAATTAGAATTAAACTGTGTGTGTGTGTGTGTGTGTGTGTGTGTGTGTGTGTGTCTACTTTTCTCTGTTCTGTTTGTCTCAGAATCCTAATGAGGAAGCAGAGAGGGGAGCAATGATGCTGAAGGGCAGAGGAGTGGTCAGTCTGTCTTTACAGAACTTCACACTTGAAACTCAGAACTCAAGCTCCATCCTAATGTTGTTTAACACTTGGCACCGTGCAAATCAACACGCCACAGTATAACCTTGTAGCACAATGAACATCACGGGTCAACTTCAGGTTCTGACGGAGGTAAAATCAAAGAGCAAAAACTTCTTTCTAGAGATGGAGATGCAGTATAACACCTCAAAGAAAATGCAACCACACAACATCCAGAAACTCAAGTATATGGGTCATTCAAAGTCTCAAATCTGGCTGTATCATTAATTTATTTCCTTTATTAGTTTATTTGTCAGAGACAAAGCAATAAAACATGGTATGGACGTACTGCATATAGAATTTCTAGCCTATTTAGGCTATTCTGCTTAAAATATCCTATTATATCATCTTTAGTAAGAGTACATTAGTTAAATGAAGCATATAATAAATAGTGACATTGTGACATACATGTGACAAGATGATATAATATTACAGGATCTACATCACAATGGTTTGGTTTCACCCACCTTTTCATTCAGATTAGTTTGTGATTTTATTTCTGTTCCAAAAACGTATTCCTTTTACTGAAAAACATGACTGACCGATGGAGGTTTTGTGATGTGCAACACCTCAGTTTCCATTTGCTTATCCCCTAGTGGCTATTCTGTTAGTATAGAAAAAAACATTAGAAGATTCGTCCGTTCGTGTATATTCAGATATTCAAATAAAAAGTGTCTGACGAAGGCCACCACAGCCCTGTCTCCTGGAAATCACATTTATAATAATACTAATTTGCAACGGCAAAAGAGAAATGTAATGCTGCCCCGATTAAGTTTTTCATCAACATAATGAGGACATGTTCTTACTGAACGTCTCTGCAAAACATTCACTGACAAGATACATTATAATGTTTTTAACATTGTTTTTAGGCCCTCACAGCACTTGGTTAAGATTATGGAGAGGTTGCATTCTTGGTTAAATATTGAAAAAGGCAAAAGTGACTTGAAGCACAAGACAGGATGTGTTTAGTTTTGAAATATTTAATCAAAACCACTCTCTGTCTCTTGATCAAAGTGTTTTTGTTGCCTAAATCCAACCACACGCGAGTCTTACCATGCAAACCCCGATTCTTTAGTGTATCAGTCCTGCACTTTGTAGCTAACCCCACAGTCCAACCCAACCACATCTGCATGACCAGTACGAGAAGAGAGCACTTTCCTGACTAGGAGTGAACATATTGTAATCCAGGCAATAATTACGGTTCCTTCAAAATGCATTCTGAGGGGGAAAAAATTATGTAGCCTTTATTAAAGAGCTCCTTGGCATTGATTGGCCAAGCCTCTGGAAGTCTGTACTGGAGGAATAAACACCATTCTTCCAAAAGATATCCTCATTTTCATCCTCATCACACCATTCATTGACTCCCAAGCATCTGCATTCATTATGGTATGTCATGTTTCCCTTTAATCTGCCACAGTGACCTTTTTGGTTGAGCCAAGCCACTGCACCTTCCTGTTCAGTTTAAACAGAAGTGAAGTTATGTGGGGCAGAGATATTAATGCCATGTCTTTCTTTACCAGCGGGTGGTGCTAGCAGCCTGCAAACCATGGATCAACCCGGCTCTGCGTTAGACGGGCAGAGAGATAGAAAGAGAGAAAAAGGGAGAGGGAGTGTGTGGAGTTTTTGGAGGCCTGCCAATCATGATGAAAAACCACTGCAGAACTAATCTATTTCCATGCCCGTCCTAATCCACTAACACAACGATGGCATCATTTAATCACAAAATCATCATCACCATCACCACCATCACCATCATCCTCCTCTCCTCTCCCTCACTCAACCCCCCCCCTCTCCCCACCCCCCGCTCTGCTGCATTAATAAAAATGTATTTTTTTTGTAAATAAGAGCTAGTGATTAAGAGCAGATTAGCGCGCGCCTTCAGACGGACAGACAGACCGTGATGGGTTTTGTTAACACGAGGGTAACACTGGGTGTCAGTTGTGTGTGTCTGACATTACATCAACGTTATCCTCCTGCCGCTCATGTTATTGCTCTTGGCTTAGAGTTTTAGGGGACTTTTTAACAGCAGCATTGCTTAAGAGCTTAGAGTAAATGGACGGATGGATAGATGGATGGATGAAGATCAGGCACACACACACACACACACACACACATACACACACACTTACACGCAGGCACAGAGAGATCAGTGTCACTCACACAGCTTCAGCGCCAAAGCCTGATTTGCTTTGTGGTAAAAGCTGTTTTATTTCTCATCAGTGTTGTAATGGAGATGCTCCGCTGTCACACAACACTTGAAGTCTCATTTTGTACAGAAGAAGAGAAAATCAGCCATTTTGCTGCTTTGGTATTTACCTTATTCTGTAGCTACAAACTGCATTTGATTTTATTATACATCATTGTTGTGATGGTCAGGTTTTGGAGATTGAATGCAGTAAAGCAAATAAGTTAAATATGTGACATACATCTGGGAATAATATGTATTTCCACTATGCAATTTTGTTTTATATTAGTTTCCTCTATTGAACACCAGTGGGATTGCGACATGTTTCCCCTGTAAACCATTTTCTTTTCCTATAATCATAAAAGTGTAGATTCTTTAACTTTCTACCCATTACAAACCCTAGAAGCAGTTAGCGCACTTAGGGACAGTACAGAAATTATTAGAAGGTTTAGAAAAGGGGGAGATATGTGATTTTTTTCCCTTTTCTTTTTGCTGAATGAAGTGTAGTCTAAATGTTTTTCAGAGAGGGGAGGAGGATCTTTAGTGATTGAATGTTATTTTTTCAGAGAGCCTGCCATTTGTCACAATCTTATAGCAGCTTTACATCTTATCAGAAAGCAGCATTACACTAAAGTAAAATATATCATAAATGTGTTATACAAAGCAGTAAGCAAAATGGTTACAATATTCAGTAAACAGGATGCATCATTTTGTTATGTTTGCCATCATTTGGGGAAATAACTAATTTCACCGGTGTGCAATTTGATGGTTATATTTGATATTGGTTTAAACTGGAGGACACCATCTTAAATCTTTTGTCCATTTTTGTGGGGTAGGTGCTGCAATATTTATCTTAGTCAAGGATATACAGGATAAATATTAATAACGCTAGAGAGGGTCTTTTAAAATTTGAGACATTATGTTTATCCCCCCTCCCCAGCCCAATCATTTTCATAACGTCCCTTTCTGCACAAGATCAGTGCTTCTTCTTATTTCGTGCCATAAAGCAACCAAGCAGATTTTTTGTAAAATTAGACAAGATGAGTCACAATATAAAATGCAGTGCAGCGGCTGCCAATTTTCTTGCCAATGGTATAGCTTGTTCATGATCGTTGGAACAATGTGTCAGAATTGAAATGGTAATGATTTATTTTTATTAATTGCCACTACGAAGCACGGTTTATATTAAAATCTCTCCAGGCTTTTGCTTTCAGTCTCTGTGGGTGAAGCCTGTACTTTATTCGCAGGTGGGCACATTTTGTCTTGGAATGCAGGACACCTACTTATTATTCAGTGGTGTGCTGAATGCTTGTGTATGTGTGTGTGTGTGTGTGTGTGTGTGTATCAAAAGGAGATGTCGGTCCTGACGGTGAGTAATGTTCTCCAGGCCTGGCGGCTGGCACTGCTCTGTCTCCCTGCAGGTGGGAGTGAGTCACACACACATGCACGCACACACTGTTACACACACACACGCAGTGCCACCCATTTCATGCTGACCACCTCAGTGTGCCAGCCCAGCGACCATGGCAGCCAACTGGCCAATGAACAACTGTCTGTCTGTCTGTCTGTAGAGCAGCAGCACATACCACCACAGCAGCAAGAGTGTTTGTGCTCTCTCTCTATCTCACACACACACACACACACACACACACACACACAGTCATTCTCTCTCATTACTCACACAAGTCTGACACATCCCTGTCAAATGCCAACTCACATTAAGGTGGAGAGAAGGTACCTTTCTCCCTCCTCTGTTTATTCGGTCCCCCTGTCTGTCTCCACGTCTCTCTCAAAATTCAAAGTCAAGCTGTTTTACTGTGCGAATTATAAATGTAAACAACATTAAATCACGGCATTATTGCAATTGCCAAGATATACACAACAGTGAGAAACACATCTAATACATTTCCCATTATGTCACAAACAGCACAGTTACATGTATACATGTAGGATTTTTAATTGATTAAGGAGTTCAATTTCTTGGAGTGCTTTACTGTTATTATTCTTCCTATTGTAAATCGGGCATGGCAGTGTTAAGAATACGTTGTCAGAGCACCGAATGTTGGTTATTTATAGGAATTACAAGCCTTGGCTGCAAAATCCATAAATGCATTTTACTGGAGGGGTTAAAGTGCAGGAGAAGCCACTGCCTTCACTTCTCCTGTCCTACTCTAGACTCCTCCATCGTTTTCTTGTATTGTGAAATGTTTTTAAATTTTATAAAATAATGTTGATTGTGAATTGTTGACCCAATGTGTTGAATGCCTGGGTGCAAACCCAATTTCCTTCAGGAAACTAATAAAGTTGATTAAAAACTGAAGCCTTGCAGGTACCACTGTCCCACACTAACCCCCTTTTTAACTGTACAGGCATCACAAATCATCATAGTAAGTGACCACATCATAACACTTAACTGATGGGTCAATCCATCAACTGTGAGTCCTGTATTTACAATGAACTGTGTGTTTGAGAGACTGCTGCGTGTGACGACCATTTCCCATCATTTGCTAATCAGATATCATAATTTGCTCCAGCAGAATATTGAAATACGTCTGCAGGTATTTGTATCACTCCATCATGGTTGAGTAAATGACGATGTGACAGGCATGAATAACTCACCAGACGTGACATGACAGTGTGTGTGCGTGTGTGTGTGTTTGTGACTCTGTGTATGTGTGTTTTAATGATGTTCTGTGGAATCGCCGATGTATGGTTGCCTCTGAGCGCGGATAAAACCGTTAAACACAGTAATTGCCATTTACTCTCAGCTGTGCTTGCGTTCCCATGGGAGAGCTCAGCGCTCAATGGGTAACGCGCACACACACACACACACACACACACACACACACAACCACACACACGCATACAACATACATACACATCTTATTTTAGAGGATTTCATTCTCAACAGCACCTCTTCTGTCTTGGTTTTGTAAAGTTTGGTCCTGAGCCACACCACTGTGTGTGTCCATAGGTGAGGTCTAGCAACCATCATCGATATTACACTCTGCCCTGAAGCAGCTGAAGATTTCTGGGTGACTTTACTTCTCACTGTCTCTTTCTCTCTTTCTCCTCCAAATAAGGAAGGAAGTTTACTCTCATTTGTTTTTCCAGAAACCTAGAAACTTTTCATATTTAAAGCTTATTTATTGCCTTTTGTTGCATAGAAAACAGAGTTGTAACTTTGAAAATGTGTGTGTGAGTGTGAGTGAGCGAGAGAGAGACGGAGGGAGAGGGAAAAAGAGAGAGGTGTGTTTCCTGATTTATAAATTAAGAGCACATAACTTCTCCTCCAGGTCACCGAAACAACAGAGCAGTCATCCGCCTGCCAAGTATGCATGTGGGGTGCAGAAAGGGACATAAATGACCCATTGTGTATGTGTATGTGTGTGTGTGTGTGTGCGCGTGTGTGTGTGCACGTGTGTGTCTGTATGTATGTGTTTGCCTATGTCTCAAATGCGTGCGCGTTTCTGCATATGTTTGATTATATGTATTTTTGCAAAGTGTGTGTGTGTGTGTGTTTGGTGGGCTTGACTGGCTTTCTCGGTGTGTGTGATTAGGTGATTGCTGCTTTATATTCCCCACAGAGGAATAAAGAGAGTATTTCCCCTGAAAAAACAACGGCACACAAAGGGTCCTTTCACAAGGCAGTGTGTATGTGTGCGTGTTTGGGCAGAGGGGGGTTGACGGTGCTGGTCTTGGACCCTCTGAACTCCCCTCAGCTGTGACCCACTGCTAGCGAAGCTTGACAATACCTTGTATGTATATGTAAAGACAACATTACTCAGGCTGCCCTGGCCGGAGTCAACAGCTCTATTTTCACACTGGTTGCATTTTAATGACATATTGATGATACTGTTTGTAAGCTCATCATGTCTGTTTTTGGTGCAGTCCAGGAGTTATTTTGTGATGCATGACGTGTTTCATTTGAACTTTCTGTTGTTTTCAATTTCTCTCAATCCACTTCTTCTTTTACTTCAGTCACTAAGTTCCTACATTTCCCAGAATCCGCTTGTAACAACTTTAAAAAACTTTCCTTAACTTGCTATAATTCAGCCGTGGGTTTTTTATGTGGTTTGTAAAGAATACATGGAGTGAAGGTAAAAGGCAAAATATGACTCACATGCTAGAACTTACCATATGAGGTTATCCATAGGGACCAGAAAAATCCAAGCAAATGATAACATACTGAAAGTGTGGTAGTGTTGTTTTCATCTAAGCATGTCATACAACTGAGAGCCCTATCACAGTTTCAAATTTCAGTACAATTAAGAAATTTTTCATTTGACTGCAGGTTTTCTTTCGCTCTACATGGCGTTTTAGCATCTTTAAGTTCAAAGTTTTGGTTTAACGGCCCCTGACTTTACTGTTTCAGTTCATTCTCACTACAGATGTGTGACTGGAGCAGCAAGGAATTGTTTCCATTGAAAAAACCTAAAGTTGAAAATGAATAAACCCACTGTACACTATACCTGCATAAGCATCAGCCTCAAGAAAGCAGTCTGACAAACTAAGCAACTAGCTAACAAAGTGTAGCATCTAGCTGCTACAGAGCCAGATGTTTCCCTTAGTAGTTGGAGCAGACCAACACACAGCTTAAAAGCAGAGTGAATATTGCACTCACACTCGCCAAATGTCAGAAATATGACTACAATGGCAATGTTTCTCTGTGTATGCTGGATGTATAAAAAGGCAAAGTATACCATACCACCTTTATAAGGTGATACAATGTCAATGTTATGTTCACAGCTTGTTGTGCTCCCTCAAGTGGCCAAAACAAATCAGTTAATGCAGATTTAAGTCGCATAATGACAGGAGAATTAACACTCTTTTGAACCCACATTTCCTCTTCTTAACATGAAGAGGTTCCTCTTTGATGACTCAAGCTCTAAAGTAGCTCTTCCCCACAAGGAGACTGTGTTTTGAATTTGGTCTAACAACTTAATTCTGTTGTCTCATTTGTTGGGGATGGTACGTTGTCTCTTTGCTGGAACACCACCTTGGCAATTACACTAAGTGGTATACTTGTACACAACAATCTTGACAAATGCACGCTTAAATATTGTATGTATGACATCTTATTCTCATGTGACATACAGGCATTTTCTTCCTCTCTTCTTTCTTCATTTCTCTCTCTCTCAGCTCTCTCACCTTGCTGTCAGAGTATAATGCCATGTTGTACCGATGTCACCAAGTGTTAATACCTTAGCTGTCAAACCAAAATCCCACGTCTCCTGCCCCTCTCCTCCCCTATATTCATCTATATCTCCCTTCTGTTCACATCAAAGGTTCCTGCACCTCCATCCCCTTCGATAAAGATAATGATTAGTAAAAGGTAGCCAGACAGACTGACAAACAGACAGATATATAGATAGATGCTTTCCATTTTCCCCCAGAGATCAACGCTGTGCCGAACACAGACGGGCACACAGGGGGATTATTTGGGAAAATTCCAGGGCATTTGTTCCAGAGTGGCACCGCGGGCCTCTGAACGCCGGCGATTCAGCTAATGTCACTGTGTGAAAGCATCAATCTATCAACAAAACCCTACTTTGTAGGTCAAAAGGCTTTCAACATTGCAGCAAAAGACAGAAGAAGAAAAAAAAAACAACGGCTCCGCATTTCTCCAGTGAGTGAGAGAAAGAGGTCTCGAGTGAGACTGAAAAGAGAAAATTGTTACCATTACTGTGGAAAGGCAAAGAAAGTACAGAATAGAAGAAAAAAAGATTCTCCATGAGAAGGAATAATCAAGATGGTTATTTTTCTGCCAGATACCGCTGCTGCCTTGCATTATCAAAATTGATCTTGCCTATAATTTTACAGGGGGAGACACAGATATTTCTTTTACTGCAGTGTAATGCCATTCTATGCTTTTTGAGTGACTCGAGCTGGTGGAGGGATCTCATGGACCTTATCACAACCACATAAACCCTCTTTTATGCATGCATGTTGCACTCGCCTGTTTTATTTTTATATCAATTATTTAAGCAGAAGACAAGTTTACATACATGCATATCGACCTCTTCACATTCAAATATACAAATATAGTAATTTAAACAAAATGTATCCCTGTTTCACATATATTTAAACATATTTTGACCTGCATGTTAAAAGTTTGAGTACTAATACTTGTCATCAAATAGTTTGGTATCAAATTGCTAATATGTTCGTTATTGTGTGCAAAGTAATGAGAAGTGATGGAAAATTCATAACTTCATTGAGCTGTGATTGTACCTACACTTTATGCTGAAATAACAAAGAAAAAATGAGCACAATTTTGCAGAGAAGGGAGATATGTCAGAGACAAAACAAGAAAGGTGGCATCGACTGAAGAAACAGAGACGTAATCATCAGAGCGACACACACATGAACCCATGAACAAACACACACCTCTCTGCCCTCCAGCGGTACACTATCTGCAGCAGGAAGTCCCACGCAGACACTTCCTGCTGGTCCCAGGAACAATGGCTATTGTCGCAGTCTGCACCACTGATATGCCGTGACCTCACCTCCACGTCTCTGCTGACAATAAATCCTCCACCTTTAAATGGAACCAGCGATGATAGATTAACAAGGTAACGGCGCCAAAAAAAAACAGGGTTAAAAATTGTCAAATACGTAAGACTGAGGCATAAATGCAAGCAGGATGAATTGTGTGGTTACCTGTTCTCACAGTTAAATTTGCAATGTTTTTCTGAAAGTTTTCTAATTGTTCACGTTGTTTCCAATTTAGCAGCAAAACTCCCGGCGCCAAACTCATGGACAGACGAGGCAGAAAGACAATACAGTCGCTCTCACTCACAGAAACACTGATCTGAACTGTTTCGCATATCTCACGGAGCTAACAGGAGCTACAGCAGAACCTTCTCCAGCTGCTCCACAGTCCTGCCTTCAAGAGGGAAAAATCCATACTGTCTTTTCACTGTGTCACAACACAACAGACTTTTTGCTGACAGACAAGAGTATGATGCTGAAACTTGGTTGACTGACTCCACTTTGAGGAGCAACTAGAAACATTGCATTTTGATGTTCTTGTTCATTTTGGCTTTCATAATGTTAGATCATTTTAATGAGTTTGCATGAACGGTCTGACAAGTGCTGAATGGGCTTAACTTTTATTTGCATTTAACCCAAAGTCTTCCCCCGTAGACCTGAAAGTGTCTGGGACAAGTTTGAAGTTGGCGCCTTCACAAAGACTGTGCTCGAATTGGATGAGAGCAGCCCAGTATCCCCAGCCATAAAGTCAGATTGGATAATCTGCAGTGCTATATTGGCTTTTTTCAAAACAAACAATATTTGCCTAACCATAACCAAGTGTTTTAGTTGCTTAAGCTTAACCATACCCGCAAAAACTCATTTTTGGCCACTCTGAGGCGGAACGACAATCTTTTACTAATCTAAATCATAATCATACTGTGTGAAATGTGACATTAAACACATTTTTTAAATGTTGCAATAGAAGGTAATGAATTGGGGATTATGTAAATTACAATATCTCACAAAGTGAGACCTGCTCAACGCTGTATTATTCTCCACTTAGATCAATTTAGATCTTGGAAAAGTGAAGTAGAGCTTCTTCTTGTGCAGCTCTACTGGAGCACCTCCTTCAGCACCTGAGCAGAAGCGATACTGAAGAAAGTGAGAATGTTGTTGAATGTAAGTGATGTGGAAGTAGTAAAAATGGCGAATTGTGGGCCAAACAATGGCTCACATTTGGTAGGCTTTTCCATGTGTCTCCATGAGAAACTGACCCAGAGTAGCTGAAACCAGCTGGCCGTTTTCCTGCTGCACCAGAAACAAACTACAGTTTTTAGGAATATGATCATGATGAATTACGTTCATATGGAGCTTGCATACATGCAGGAATGAACCAGACATAACGCATTCACTTCCCGAGACAATCCAGGGATTCAAACTTCTGTGCTGCAGTGTTAAAAAGCTTTAGATAACATATTGAGAGAAAGACAGAGAGAAAGAATGAGCATTGTGTTCATTAATCAGCTGATGACACAGCTCCAGTGGCCTTGGTAGAGTGGGAAATAATGGAACACAACCAAGCTCCCTTACCTTATGTTTAGCATGATCCTTGAGGGTGTTAGAAAAGGGTTCCAACATTCGACAGTGCTTTTTTTTCTCTGTGACACAGTGCGTGTGCGTATGTGTGTGTGTTCCTGTGTTTCAGCATCCCTTCGTCCCCATCTGTACAGAGCAGCTGCTGTAAGGATGCTTCTGGGGATTAAACGCCCCTCTCACACACAATCTGCCGTCCCCCCCACCACCCATCCACATCTTCTTCACCTTTCCACCTCTTTCATTTCTTTTACTCTCTCTCTCCCTCTTTCATTATTTCATATTATTGCCAGTACTGATTCTCTCATTTGCATCCCTCTTTATATATTTTAAAGCCACAATCCACAGTTGTTTTGAAGCACCAGATAGGTTTGCCCAGATGTCAGAATCCATGTGGCCTGCATCCCACATAATGTGTACAAATGATGAATGTAGACCAACTGGACTCCACTACATGGGCTGCATTTACTGTATACCATGTAGACTGTGACGTTGATTGAAATGGCCCTGTTTACTGCTCAATGACTGGGGCATTAAAGCCGCACTACTCAACATTTTACATAAACAATGGGTCAAATGACTATGTGCAATGTGTAAGGTTTCCATGTTGGTGTTACAAACCCACAGACAATTATCACCGGTCTCTTTGGTTCCTCTAATTTCTTTTAGCATCTTCCAGTTCATTGTTTTGGTTGTGCAACCTTTCATCTACCCTGTTTCCAGATGCAGCGGGCAGCTGTTTCCAGCAAGAATTTTCTGATAAACCCACTGTACACTACAAGCCCGGCACCAAACAGGAAACAGATGAAGTTAACAACTAGCTGGTGGAGCATTTAGCAGCTAAAGAGCCAGATACTTCCCTCAGGAGTTGGTGGAGAGCAAAACTGCGTTAAAAGGGGAGCAAATATTGCACTAACATTCATTGGATGGACTGTAAATAAATGCTTATACCTCTCCATGTCTGCTGGATGTTGATATAGTGATATTATGTCAGACTTGTGTTTACAGATTGTCACGCTGCCAACAGCAATAATACAAACGCTTATTGTTCCTATACGGACTGTGTATATGAACCTCCTCGTATTTGAACGAAGAAATAAAATGAGAACAAACACACTTAATGTGAAGATTTGCAGGTTTGGTATGTGGACAAGGCTGGTTGTATGTGTGAAAAACATAATGTGCATGTTTGTGAGAAAAACTCTGCGTGAAGTAAATTGTGTGCATGTTTGTGCAGTGTGTGTTAGCATGGCTTGAGGGGTGAGTGAGTTTTATCCTACTGTCAGAGAGAATGTGTCAGATTTCGACTCCTTTGTTCCTTGTCGCCGAGTCTTGTCGCTACGTCTATCCGTGCGTGTGTGTGTTTGCCTGCCATCCCTGTCAGCTTTAGTTATTAGTCACTGGCTCTGTCGAGAGGCGCCTTTTTTTTTTCCAAAATAGTTTTGAAGTCATAAATCCATAAGCAGACAGATGTAAGCTGGCGACCAAATACAGATATATATTAGGCATTCCCCTGGATCCAGCAAGCTGCTTGATGGGACATAAATGCAATCATATCCTTTCTCCCAAATCCCTCAGAGCTTTCACATTCTCCCCTCACCACTGCTCATAGACTATTAAGATACAGATGCTCTTGCTGTATACACTACACTAAATCGCTTGAGATAATTCCCATGTACACTATATGTCTTCCCTTACATTTTGATACACTGCATCTTCCCTGAAGTGCTGATAAGACATTTGAGTGGAATACAGCGAGCATTGTGGTCCAAAGCGCTGTGTGGGCTGCCGCGCTGGACCGCATGCAAAGAAAAAGTAGAATGAAAGAAACAAACTGAGTGAGCTCATTTTGAAATCATTTATTTAGAGGGGCATGTTACAATCAAAATGGAAACTGAGGTTATTTTTGGGGGGGTTTTGACATTTTATCTGTATCTTTATCCGGTGTGGGAGAACAGGAACGAGATAGGTTACATCCTGTCCGTCACCAGAAATGTAAACCCTTTAAAATCATTATACTCCTATTACTGTAATTGAGTTTGAGAATAATACCAAATGCTTCAATAATACCAGATTATGAATTCATTATGATATGCTATAATAATGCTGGCCAGATGCTGCCGTTTTGTCTGGCTGGCAAATGAATCTAATCCAAACTGGACATCTGACAATGGAGGTTTTCATAACCCCCAAATGACTTTGAACAGGTTTTAGGTTGTATTCATTTGCAAAAATACTAATTAAACAGAGAAAAAAAACAGGAAATCAAAGCTGGCTGCAGCATGAGGACTGCAGGTGGACAAAAATACCAAATTGCAAAAGTCTGGTTATTTCTATGCTCTCAGATTTTTTATATATATTTCCATTTAAGGTAAGGTACAGTATACAGCTTTGCCATGGGTATAAAGATGATGCAGTTTGTGCAAAACATTTTAAATAACCATTTATCCTGTATGACATGAATCTTATAATTTATTACAAACTTTTGATCAACCAGAATACATTTCTAGAGCTACTGATAGAGAACAGAAAAACAGGAAACAGAAAAGAAACGCCAAAATAATTAATAAAATTAAAAGTTTGTTCACAACAGAAGTCTGACGAAGACATTGAGTTTTATTAAAAACTATAAAAAATGCAGGTTTTTACTTCGTATGCTATTAGGGTGAAATATGTAGAACTTAGAGCTTCATAATAATAAAGGAGTTTGGTTCCACTGTGTCACTGCTGTGTAGTGCACACAGAGGTGCTTTTGGAACAGGAAGCACCGCCTTGACCCTTGCTTCCTCCATTGCGCCTTGTTTATGTTCCAACGACTTCCTGCATTTCTCTGTCATTTCTCAGGCTTGGAATAGCCCCGCCGGCGGATGGATATATCATGATATATTTGTATATGTATTTGTAGAAATAGCACTCTAAGCTGAAGGGAAAGCTGCTTCCTAACAACTGGTGATTGCTGTGGTGTAATTGTAATGTGGGTTTCCAGTCACTAGAGGGTGGTTAAGCCTGAGCTATGTGAGCAAGATTCAACTGTGGAGATCGAGTCCATGACAGGAGGTAAGATTACTGACATGTTTCACAAAATGATCTCTCCTCCTGTGTGAAATATACTTGCAATTTAAGCTAAATGTTTTCTGAAATGTAGTTGGGAAATGCAGAATTTGATTTATACATACTTAGAATTACAAATGTTATTTCACTTAGAACCTGTGACAGCAAGTTTACCAGTGTTATCTTTTTGCAATTTTCTCTACAATACTCCTCAAGTGTTACTGCGTCTCCACAAATTGTAGACAGTATTAATGAAACAACCTTCTGTACTGTATGAATGTGATTTGTTGATTTGTTTGTGTGTTTATGTACCACCTCTCTTCTTGATTTCCCGCCCTACTGTACAGGGACAGCAGCAGGTATATTGCCTGGCCTATATTAAATGTCTTTACCATCTTAATAGACATCCTGTGATGACATTAGCCTTGAAACAAAAAAAAAGACGGCGGTATCTCGGCAGCTATTTGAAGTGACATAAATCCACTTGATCCCTTGAGGAGTTCAAGTTGTATTTTCTTTTGAGATTAGTGAAATGATGTGCTGGTGGATTGATCTGACTTATCTTCCTTTTGATACTAACGCTTGACTCAAAGAAATCTGCAACACAAGTGCAACTTCAGTGAAGACAAAACATTTTAATCTTGAAGAAGCAATGAACAGACTTATGAGACGGATGTGTCTGAAACAAACTGATTGACTTCTGTTGCTGCAGCTATTAGCCAGGAGGACTGATGTCTGCTTATAAAGGCCACCTAGTGTCATTGGTTTGATCATGTGTGCCCCATCTTGAAAAAAAAAAGTGTTGGTTTTGGGGGGGGGGCTACTGTTCCAAGGAGGGTGGGGGAAGGACCCTGCCTTGTCGCCCCAGCGGGGTGTCATTTGGCCAGGCTCTTAAGCTTCAGGCCCCAGGGGTCTGGCACAGGCTGCCAAATTCTGGAAAGGTAGCTGTACTACAAGCTACTCAAGAGCAATGCATGATGCTCAGTGTGTGTGTGTGTGTGTGTGTTTTGTTCTTGTTAATAAAATCAAAGACAAAGCTATTTTTAGGCCATATATTTTCCATAGAAAATCATGAATAACCTTGGACTCTACAACATGTTTGCTCTATAATGGGAACATTATTAGTGGTTATATGTAATGTAATGTTTCTGTAAGGGATGAATTACATCAAACGTATTATTCCTGACTGAAATTTTGAACGGATTGTGGAAGCATCATAGAAAAACCTCCATTAACTAAAGGAATCCATGGAAATTGCTGAGAGGTCAGGGACAGCTTAAAAGTTATGCTCGTATTATGGCTGCGGCTTCCTGATTCCCATCCCTCCCACACGCACAAACACACAGCCACATCCATGAAACTATACAGAGATAGAGAGAGACCGAGAGAGAGAGGGGGCTGCACATGATGATTTGATGATGATTTGGAGCAGCTTTAAAACAAATTAGGGCATTTCTGATGCCCAGTTTTGAAGACCAACGCTGATTTTGGAAATATTCCCAAACAAACCCAAACACCGGAACTCTTACAACTAAATTGCTTAGTGAAAAAACTGATTAGTATCTCACATGAGCATGAAAAAATGTAGGTCTTTTTTGTACAATTAGACAAAGAGACAGAGCCGTAGTCAGGATTTTAAACTTACTGAGGTCATAAGTTCCCCTAAGACATCTCACTCTCCAGCCCAACCCTTAAAAAACAAAATGTGATAATAATAATTTCATTTTTCATATTTTTTTTAATTAATTTAGCTAAACAGTTATATTATATGCAACTAAACTCTGTTTCCAAATTGTGTCGCTTTCTCCCTATGGTTAGTACCAGATTGCTTTAGTTTAGTTTATTGGGAAATTACAGACCTGTAAAATAACGCTGTACTGTTCTGTTTCCAAACTTGCTGCTTTAAATGCTGTTTTTAAAAAAAAGTTCAATACGGAATACTGAAGGTGCCTTGCATCAAGCCAGGAAAGACCAAGTGAACTGAAAAGTGTTGAACTCGTTTCAAGTACACCAAAGTTCATGGCCTGCTATGCAAACCATCAGAGTCAAAACAGCACCGTGCAGAGAAAAAGTAACTAAATACAGATCAATAACTTCAGATAAATGCGATCTGATAGATCGCACATCAATTTAATACATACCCTGAGTATATGCATTAAGATGAGGAAGACAGGAAATAAAACCACATGATGGATAATAATTAAGTCAATAGACATTCTTTCACAATTTACCTTTAAAATGTACGAAATGATTGAAACTGTGACTGAAATGTTGTAAATCCTAAAAATTGCACCTAGTAAAATTTGTGAATGCACCGTAACAACCAGACCTAGATTCAATAAACCACAATAAACCAGTAAGTACCAGTGGGGCATTTTTTTCATTTTACCAGCCTTCTTCTCCAGAACACCTGTGGTCACACAGATACAGATTATTGTGGCTGAACTCAACTGAACTGAACTTTGGGTCAGGACATTTTGAACCGATGGTAAAAATCAAACAGGTAGACTTTCAGAAGTTAGTGCACACACACACACACACACACACACACACACACACACACAGAGAGAGAAAGACAGAGAGAGAGAGAGAGCAAGAGAGAGAGATACAGTGCATGAGTGAAAGCCTGTTCCCTGAACTACCTAGCTGCTAAACGCTGAAGAGAGGAGAGTGAATTTGGAGTGACATCCCAGTTATTGCTCATGACATTTGTGCAACGTCCAGGCGCATATGCGCAGTAAAAGCTGCACCTAGGGGAGGTTGTGTATGTGTGTGTGTGTGTGTGTGTGTGTGTGTTCTGATGAGCTAAGCACAGCTGAGGACAGTGAATGAATAATAAAGTGTGTCAAACCTGACCTATGTGGTCACTCTGTTTAGACATTCCCTCATTTGACCACAAACACACACACACACACACACACACACACACACACACACACACACACACACACACACACACACACACACACACACAAAGCCTCTT
>JAVQJL010010702.1:0-26083 GCA_036024295.1 Nannoperca obscura | reverse complement strand
TGTGTGTGTGTGTGTGTGTGTGTGTGTGTGTGTGTGTGTGTGTGTGTGTGTGTGTGTGTGTGTGTGCGCGCGTGTGCGTGTGCCTACGTGACTATGATGACTGACTGTTCACATCAAGGAACTGGGCTGAGTGAGTGCAAGTCAGCTGATATTTGTCTTATGACTAAATTCTTTTTTTCCTCCTCAACACTTTGTTGGCAATTTATTTGCTGTATTAGTGTACCAACCGCCTCTTGTCATGCTGAGTATATTTTAGCATAACATTATCAGTCCAGGACTCTATTTTTATTTTTTTTAATTAACAGGATTGGGTAAGCTCATGTGAAATAAATGTTCTCATACCAACTGCTTGACACTTACTTAACCAGCTGATAGACTTAGTTTGGCTGCATTTGGACTGTATTGGATTGGAATTCATGACTTTTTCTTGCCTCCCCTCTCTCTCTCTCTGTCTCACTCTTTTCTCTCTCACTCTCTTTCTGTCATAAGCTCCAGGTGTCTGCAGAGGGGGCGGCCCCAGCAGGCGATCTGTCTGAGGAGGTGGACGAGGTGCAGAGTTGTGGCGTCAAGCCCCCGGGGGAGGAGGAGGGCTACGACGCTGACAGCGAAAGCAACCCTGAGGACATGGCCAAGCAGGAAGATGGTAGGTCCACACATACACACACACACAAGCACACACATGCACCTGCACACGCACACACACACGCTTACTCTCATTTACTCCAGCTAATGCGCACACCTGTTTGCTATACTGCAGATTCATTTTTGACCCTTTTGATTTCCCCGGGGTTACTTTAAGAAGACTGTTAATCACTTTTATCTCATTCCGTCTTCTTGACCATTTGTTTTTGTTGGTTATTAAAGTCAACAGACTAATCTTGATTAGTGAGATGTCATATATTGGTCTCAACTTCTAAACCAGCTGATTTTCATCCTTGGGAAATCTTGCTTTCTTAGATCGTTAGAATGCATTTGTTGAATTATTATTCATTATTACATTTCCTTGCATTCACTTTAAACAGCATCATGGTTGTTAAGCAATCTTCAGTGTGAAAAACCACATCCTCTTTTGGTTGGCTGTGGAGGATATTTGGCAATAAAAAGTGGCTAGTTTTTATTGCATATATATGACATGGCAGAAACAAGCCTGACCGCTCCTCTCACACCAGCCTCTTGTATCAGCTGTGCCTCTCCACTCTGGCCTCACAGGTTAAGAATGTGGCCTGATTACTTTCTTTTTACTTTTTCATCCCCTCAGAATAGAGTCATTGTTTTACATTTTACAACTGCAGGCGGCTACACTCATGAGCCGAATCTTGTGATATAAAGTCCCCATCAGATGGAGACTTTAACTTCTTGGAAAACTCTTACATCCTGGGAACCAGTCAATCTTTAATGACCTCATGCTAGACAAATAAATAAATGAACTCCAACCAGTGCACTAATAGCTTTTTTTTGGCAATGTTGCGTCTCTCTTTCCTTCCTCTCAAATCCATCTCTCCTTAACATTGAACATCCTGGTTCTTGCTTTAGTCGCAGATCTTTATGCCCCAAGTTAAGGGTTTATTTTCTGGCTCCAATGAGTGAGCCAGAGTGAGAATGAGAGTGTCTCCTCACATTGACATCATACACACTACATCTATGTTTTTATGAAGTATATTTCATGTATTCATTTATACGACCTCTGAGAAGAGATTCATTCAAAAGATTTGTGAAATAAATTAGATTTTGTTTCCAAAAACACAGCGAAAGAAATGACATGAAGTACAAACTAGTGGTTTTCTGCTATTAAATTCAACCTCAGACAAACACAAGCATCTAAATTTTCCATAAAATGGTTTTGGGATACTGGGATGGCAGTCGGTATTCACTTGTTTAGTGTATATGCACTGTATATATCTGTATGGGTGAGTGTTAGTTGGAGGCAAACTGAACGGCTGTGCGTAGGGAGAGAGAGAGAGAGAGAGAGAGAGAGAAAGCAAGCTTCATTAGTAAAAGGAGGTCCCATAAGATGCGGGAGAGCCTGCAGGGCGGCTCTCCTGTAAATCATGAGGGGGCTCCCATGCTGCTCTGAGGCTGGACAGGACTGAGGCTAATTCATTTTTATGAGCTGCCTCCAAGATGCTGAAGCAGGGAATGCCTGTGGATCCAGAAGCTGTTCAAGTAACCCTGCCTGCCTGCCTGCCTGCGTGCGTGCGTGCGTGCGTGCGTGCGTGCGTGCGTGCGTGCGTGCGTGCGTGCGTGCGTGTGTGTTTCTGTGTTAGCATGTGTGGCATGCCAGTCAGCGTGACGTTTATCATCTCTCCATGTCTGTGTCGTCCCTGATCTTACCCTGAAATGTGTTTTTAGGAGTGAAGGTGGAGTCTGCTGTGCTGCGTGAGTACGAGGTGGTGGCGGACGGTCCCGGGCGCGGCGTGCTGCTGTTCCCAGAGATCTGCACAATGGAGCTGCAGCTTCTCGCCACTGGCTCCCCAGACCTGGAGGTTCTGAGTCACGTATTTCACAGCTTGCTGGGTGCAGTACATGCCAACTACTGCAATGCTGCTTTGCTCTATGACCAGGTCAGACTGACTACTTCTTCCTCTTCTACCTCTATATTTGTCATACTTTGTCAAATTGTGCCCTGAGGAATATGACTGACCCAGTGAACTGGTCTTCACAGGGAGGAGTCAAAACCATCCTTTCTGGCTTTCACAACATCCTCAGCCAAACAGACCCCTCCTTTACAGGTTTGTTATTTTTTTATTCTGCTGCTGACATTTCGACTGGGTCCTCAGGGTTCAAACATCATACACAGCATGAATAAAATCAGTAATTCTTGAAAAGATTTGTACCCAATGGATTGATTTTATATTATTCTATGGTTTTGTAATTCTAGTGACAATTTGTTCCCAATCCTCAGACTATATTTTAGATTTGAGAATTTTGTATCTGTGATGCACTTGTGTCTGATGTGCTGTCTGTGGCCTTTTTGTTTTTCTCGTTTATAGTTTTTGCTGAGAAGTAAACCAGGCATTGATGCTGTTTTTTGTTTTTGCTTGTGCTGTTCTGGCGCATGCCCAATTGAATGAAAACTGTTTACGTAATCTGCTTTTCATTGGTCTACATTCAGATTGCCAGACTGTGCTAGTGGAGCTGCTGGTTGCCATGGTGAGCCAGCAAATCACAGCGGAGGAACTGGCTCTATTGATTCGCCTCTTCCTGGAGAAGACCCCACCTACTGTAAATAGAAAACCCTATCAGTCACTCAACAATGCACTGCTAGTTTACGTTCAGGGTGTTGACACTGATAGCTTGTGCTTACACTGTCTGCACATTACATTTTTCAGCACGAACAACAACTCTTCCTGTCTTCTCACTTCTTGGTTCTTTAAAACTCATCAAAACATAATTCTGCCCTGGGCCCGCTTCAGTCTATGTACAATTAAAACCAACGTGTGTAGATTAACACCAATGTGTGCAGAACAGATGTGATGCTACAACGTATTACCACAGCTCTGTGGTTAATTGGAATCCGGTAGCAGACGTCATTAATAACCTCTCTCCAAGAAATAGGTTCCCAAAAAGGGAAGAAGGGGTTATTTTTAACTATGTGAACGTAGTGGCCTGTGACCTGTTTTTCGTCTCTGTAAACGAGAAACATCAGTGACTGCAGCGGCCACATACTGTATGATTGTGTTGCTCTTTGTGTAGTGCTTTAATTTTAGTCTGTTTTGCAACATTATTTATGGCTTGTTTATCACTTCTCTATCAACACTCACAGAGTTATCACAGGTTTAATGCTGCACTATGGATCACACTGTTCAAGCAATTAAACTGCTCAGTGATGTGTGTATGTCATTTTTCTTAATTTAACTTAATCTAGGGACTCCAAAAAAATTAATTGAAAAATTGTGAACATGCAGAGTAAGCACATTATCTGTCAAGTGGTTTCTTTATCACATCTAAAATGATAGAGGCTGTCTTTCTCACTTCCCATTTACTTTGTTATCTGCCAGGAGATTTTACTGAAAGGCATCCTACAAATCGTCAAAGCCAACATGAATATGGAACCTCTTCACTTCCTGACCTTTCCAATAACCCTTGGGAATTCGACGCCAGGAGGGGTGTCCACCGGCTCCAGACAGAACGGTGCTGCTGGGGGGAAAAGTGTTGGTTTGCTCTGGAAGGGTAAACTGTCTCCTGGGCGCCGGGAGGGGGATACTGAGTACCGACCAAACCACCTCCACTCTTCTCCCTGGCACATTGCTCCTCTCCACTTGCCCCTGGTAGGGCAGAACTGCTGGCCCCACATGGCGAGCGGCTTCAGCACCTCTATGTGGCTGAGGGTGGCAGAGCAGGAGGAGAAGGATGGAGACAAAGACGAGGGTGAGACCCAGATCCTTCACCGAGGCACGTTTATGCTTAAACACGAGCCTGTATTGAGATTCTTTAGTCATTGTTTTCCAGAAGAGAGTAACCCTCCTGCAGCTGAGTCCCACCGTGGCTCCTCTCAGTCTGGGACGCGATTAGTAGAAGAGAGCCTCATTCATATTCTGTCCATGGGCTCCAAGGCACTGATGCTTCAAGTGTGGGCAGACTTCTCTACAGGTTCTCTCACATTCAGGTGAGCTCCAGCATAGACTACAGTCTCAAATATGTGTGTAAAGAATGGATTACTATTTCCTATTAGGTATTTATAGTTCATGGACCTTGAAGTATTATGTAATGTGCTGTTCCTTCAGGATTTGTATAGACCCAAACGATGAGATAAAAGCAGGCCTGCTGGCTCAGGCAGACTCTGGTGAGGAACTTCTCAGAGCGGGCCAGTGGCAGCACCTCGGCCTCACTTACACCCAGCAGCCGGAGGGCAAGAAGAACATCCATGGCCGTGTGGTTGTCTGGGTGTGTGGCATCAGGTGAGGAACATGTAATGGCAAGAGTAAGATTGTGCCAGTTTGGATTTAAATCGGTTAAATAACTGAACATTAACCTTTACCTAACCTGATCTCTGTTTCAGGAAATGTGAGGTTTCTTTGGACTACATGCTACCCAGAAAGTCCAGTTTATCATCTGACAGCAACAAAACCTTCTGCATGCTGGGCCACTGTACGGCATCCTGTGGGGAGATGTGTAAGCAGGGTGGACGCTGGAGCATGGGCACTGTGCTTCTCTTCAATGGTAGGACTCCTGTGAACCCCATGTCTTTTCTGTCTGACTGGAAGCATGTCTCTATTAGCTCTTACACACTTGCAGTTTTTCCTCAATTGCTTTGGCACATTTCTCGAAACATTTAAACATTAAAGTTCTCAGCACAGAATATGCATTTCCCAAAGCAGCTCATATGTGCAGGGAAACACTGTAGTTAACCTGCAAAAGGATGTTACTAACCCAGAACCTTTCATTCCTGTGTCAAAATGAAGTCATTGTGTCAGCGAAGAAGTCATTGAAATCAAAATGACACGTTCCTTTGACGTTGTGTGGTCAATGTTTACATGTTTTCACTGGCACTGATTGCCGACTGTACCAGACTGTTGCAGCAGAACTGTTTCTAACTGACTGCCAATGTGTATCAAAGTGAATACTCTACAGATGCTGATTCAAGAGTACAAGGTTACTCATTCCACTTTGTAAAGTAAAAGAACACTTAGATTTGCATGTACTGTGCAGTGGTCACACAGCACAGTATAATACAGTAAACAGAAATAAACCCTGAAAATGTACATAGCACTGCACAGAACAAAAACATGTAGCCCATCAATACCAAAGAAACATGTACTGCTCTATCAATGTGATTTACAATACCCATACTCATGAATTCGGCTAAGTGGACAGCACATGCTGTTGGATGCTCTACACTAAGATGTGAAGTTCGAGTTTCACATGACGACGGATTTATCAATTTAACAGATTTTACAACTGATATCAATGCAACTTATGAAATGGGGGCTGTGCAAATTTGTACAATTAGATGGCCTATTCTGCATGTGATGACTTGCACAACAAAAGAATTCTAACATATTTAGGGGAGTAAAACTATTCAACTGAGAAGAAACATAATCTACTTTGATCACAAGGACATGTACAACCAATCATGTTCAAATTGTAGACATTGTTTTAATCCTTTATATAATTTTATGTGTTCAGCCTTAGTGCTGCGAACTAGTAAATGGATTACCAACATCTCTCATAAGCAGTATATACTTTACATAAATGTGCATTAATGGTTTGTGGTGCAGTTATATTTTAAGAGCGTATACAGTCTGGTGGCTGTGAAAGACTGTTGCTGGTGAGATGTGCGGTAGATTCTCAGCATTCTGCCGGGATGCTTACTGAATACCTCTCTTGTTGCCTCTAATTGGCTATGAATTGCTCGCCTCTAGGCAATCTCAACCTGTGAACCCAACTGATGTCTTAAGACAAGCTTCAGCCTCTCCACTGTCATAGTTTCTTCTTGGAAAAGAAGGAATGTGATTTGAGAATTACCAAAGTTTCATAAAAACAAGCAATAAAACATCAAGGTGCACCATGACTCCCCAAAGCAAGAGCTTTGCATCACATTATATACTAATACTTTATAGGTAATTGATGGAATAACATAAATAATTTACTCATGGGGTTGATTTAGGTTCTGTTTTCCAAATAACAGAAATTTGCATTATTTGTTTCCTTTAGAACAGTAATTGCAACTCTGTTTGCCTCCATATTTTAGGATCTAGAATAGGATCCGAGGAGGCTCTCTACCTGTACACCAGCGGGCCTGACCTCACTTCAATCATGCCCTGCAAATATGGCAAGCCCAGTGGCACATTCTCCAAGTTTGTCACTGACGAAGGCCTGAAGTGTGAGCATGTACAAGAGCTTCTGATGAAGAACAAGGATGTGGACACAACAGCTTTGGTGGTAATTAGTTTTTTTTTGTTTTTTACATGAAGCATTAATCATCAAAACACAACAATGCAAGAATCTTTTATTGTCACTGTTGTTTCATCTGTTACCCAATTTCTGTTGTCAGCTGTGTTAAATTTTAGATTGACACACTGCTGTTAAACCCTGTGCTTTGTGAATCAAGTGCTCTGTAAGCTTGGCAAATCCCTCCTATGTCTCATTTATTGTTTCATTTCACGGTGTATGAGTAATGTGCTGTTCCAATTAGCTGTCATTAATGATACTGCATCGTAGGAAGTAATTTTTTCCCCACTGGAAAAAGCTATTACAGTTAAGCTGCAGCTATTTCAATGAGAGTTAAAAAAAAATTAAATGCTAATGGCTTTGTTGATAATAGCTCTGCTGATAGAATGGAAAAGAAAGCCGTAAGACAAGAAGAATGAATGATTTCCCCTCCACTTCAACTCATGTTACACTCTAACCAGGCCAAACCCAGGTCCAAATCTATGCTTGAAATTGTAGGCCAAAGCTAGCTGGGCTCCTTGTTTGGGTCGAATTGAATTTCAATAAACAGTTCTACTACAGTAAATACCTCAACTCTACACAGTTAAAAGTTACAGGATGAAAGTTTTTCATGAAAATGCTACTTGTGTGGATTGTGTTTCTGTACAGGAGAGCTTGGCCGTAGTGTATGCTCCCAGCAGTCCCAGAGTCTACACCATCTATGAGCCTGTAATCAGACTCAAGGGTCAGGCTAAGACTGTGGTTACCCAGCGGCCGTTCAGCTCCAAGGAAGTGCAGAGTGTCTCCCTGGAGCCCAACTCTCTCAGAGCTCTGCTCCCCACTGAAACCCAAGGCCTCCAGAGCGTCCTGCACAAGATCGGAGGAACGGGAAATTTTGTGTTCCTCTTCGCACAGGTAGGATGGTCTAGCTGAGTGAGAGTCATGATCCCCATATGACGTCATATTTCTGGAAGGCTGTGGATTTAGACGGATATAGTCCAGAGAGAGAAAAGTAAAAAAGGTCTTCAATTAAAAAAATTTAACATCATTGTTTTTGTCTAATGACATCACCTTATACTCTAGGACACTGTGGTCAGCATTTCTCATTGATCTTTTATTGACCAAATAATTTAATACAGATAATAATTTGACAGTTTAATCAATTAGGAAAATAATCCTTGGTTGCAGCCCTGCAGTTTAGTCTTTATGCTGCTTCATACAAATCTTCCATATGACCAGCACTGCAAGGTGCTATATTTCATAAGCCCAAAAGATAAAAGACAAAGCTGTATTAATATTAAGTACTATATATTTTAAGGCAATAAATTACTTCATGTTGAGTTGTGTAATGAGCCAAGTTACTCCTCTGATTCTGACAATGTGAGCTAATTCCTTATGTTGGTTACATCCCATTTACCTGTGGAGTCATAGGAGTGTTGTTGCACTTTTTAGTAGAGATTGTAGTTTGATATTAGGCTCGTGTGTGCTTCTGTGAGAACACGATAACTGTAGAAGGTACAGTGTGAAATAATGTTTTAGAAAGGAAGCAACATATAACTCCATCTCCAGGCCTGTATTTCTCACATTCACCATTTTTTTGTCCTCTATCCTCCTTTTCTGATCCTCTGTCCTTCATCTGTGGGTCTGCGGTGTCCAGACAGTGGAGCTGAGTGACTGTGAGAAGACTCAGGCTCTGGCCCTGCGGGTGCTGCTGTGTTTGTCCAAGTTTAACCAACACCGTATCCATGAAATGGACTGTTACCATGGTTACTCTATGATCCACCAGGTCCTCATCAAGTCCAAATGCACCGTGGGATATCATATGCTGAAAGTGAGTCACACTTTGAACTCTTTGCTGTCTTCTGTACTCACAACCGTCACTGATCTGCGCAGTAAAACATATTCACCACCATTTGTTTTTTTTAATGCCGTGAACCTGATCCAGCCTGATACACTGGTGCCTCTCTGAGCCGGTGTGGGTGACCCTGCTGTTACTTGACCCTCTGGCTGTGTCTGTAATTGAGCCGTGTGATGGCCTTGTGCTGAAATGGATTCTGTCTGACTTGATGAAACACTGAGCTCCTGCAGAGTCGCACAGCACCTCTGATTGCCTCTGTCACTTTAGGCGCCCACATACTGTATTGTATAGCACAGAACTGCACAGATTAGTAATATTAAACATTCATCATCATTCCTGTATGATAAGGAACATGCTGTGTTACAGTTCAGTTTTTTCTTTTTGCCTTCTATCTCTCTTTTCATCTCTTTATATCAGCAAGTTTAACCTTTTTGTTGGACTATAATTTAATTCACTTGTCAGGCAGATTAATAATGTAACTGTGTATGAGATTGCAAGCTTCTATCTTACCTCAGTCTAGAGACCTAAAGGAGTGCACGATTTATAACCACTGCAGTGAAGCTGGGCACAAATGATAGATTCTGATCAATACAGACAGGTCTGCTTGGAGAGAGTAGGGCATTGGTTTTGACGGAGTGATAAGCACTCCAAAAAAATGTCATGGAGAATGTATTGTTGCTCCACCTGTCTGGGAATTCTGCACTGTAAGATTGTTTCTGAGGAGATAATAATTGGAATAATCAATGAGGTATGTGGAATTTATTTTTCCAGCAACGCCTTGTGGAGCGGTGCACAGCTGATTCTACAGCCCTACTGCAGCGTGCATTATGGGGCTTTACCACCTATTTGATCAAATAAACAGTCCCTCTTATAAACATGTTAACTCTGTTTATCTGGCTCGTTGTGGGGATTTGTTTGTGGCTGAGTAGCAGATCATAAGGCTGAAGATTTTATTTTAAATATGTATGAAATTTGCAGTGGGATATGAATCATTATGCACATGTATTATGAGTTTGGGTAGCTGTTAACATCTAATTACCTTTTTTCACAGCTGTTTCACTTGCAGTTTGTGTGATGAGAGTGACCAGAAGTGACTGTATTGCCTTATTCTCTCTTTCTAGACTTTGCTGGATGGATGTTGCACTGGACCCATCCTCATCCTGGGGGACGATGGGCAGTTCCGTTTGGACACCGAGTCCGTCGCTGTGGTGCAGGATATCCGGCTTCTCTCAGACATCCTGTTGGACTGGAAGATCTGGGCCAAGGCCGAGGTAAACGCATACATCACAGGGTCAATCATGTTTCATTAGTGAAAGGAGAAGTAACACAATGTCAAACAACAGTAGACAGAACATGACAGAATGTGCAATGACATACATAAAGCACGCACAAAGACGGACACAAAGATATTTCCAACTAAGTGTTTATTGTAAATTCAAATTAAGACGACAAATAAATTGAAAATACAGTGAAGATAAACTGATGCATGAAGTTCAAAGAAAAGTAGGAAAAGAGAAAATTGTTGAAAATGCTGAATGGCATTTCGAGTTTCTCTCAAGGTCTGTTAATTTATTAACATCCATTCCTGATGAGGGGAAGAAAGCTCAAAACATCACCATCTGATGATGAGCTGGTAATACATTCATTCATATTTGTTTTGTATTTTGTGCAGTACTGTAACGGTACTCACAACCTCACTATTATTGTTTTGTTGTACTGCATGTTTGTGTTGTTTCTGTTAGTGTGGAGTGTGGGAAACACTGCTTGCTGCCTTAGAGATTCTCATCAGGGTGCACCACCCTCATCAGGTCTTCAACATCCGTCAATTCCTCAAGGCTGAAGTAGTGCATCGCTTCCTGCTCACCTGTCAGGTGTTACAGGTAGGTTACTATCATAACGATGCAGTAACAATACATTCATCTCTGCAGAGACTGATATTGACCGTATTATGTTTTTGTCTTAAGGAGCATCGGGACGAGCATCTGACTGCCATCCCGCAGGAAGTCTGTATGTCATTCGTCAAAATCATCCAGGAGGTACTCGGGTCTCCTCCGGACATGGACCTGCTAAAGCTGATCTACAACTTCCTGCTGGCTGTTCACCCACCTACCAACACCTACGTCTGCCACACTCCATCCAGCTTCTACTTCTCACTGCACATAGGTGAGGGAGCAGTGCAGTTGAAAGCAGCATCTGTGTATCAAAGTGCCATTCATTTAATGCACCGAGTTCTTTTGATCTCTCTTATTTATCAGACGGGAAGATGTACCAGGAGAAGGTGCAGTCCATTATGTACCTGAGACACTCCAACAGTGGGGGAAAGTCCACCAGCAGCTCTGTGGTGTCACTCTCCCCGACTGTCTTCACTGATGCTCCCCATGAAGGTACAGCGATTTAAAAAAGAGTGAATCTAACTGCTGCCCTGTTTTATTACACATCTTAAATATATTTCTATGTAATTTTACCTGTTTTATCTAAGCTGCTCTGCTCCACTTCACAATTTGAATCCTCTTTTTTGCATCATAACCTTACTTTTTGAATTTTATTCTTTTTATTTCTTGTGAAACACTTCATACCTTTAAGAAAAGGCTGTATTAATGAAATATATTTGGATGTGATACTTGCAACAATACACTGTGATAAATTCAACAGGACAGAAACAACTGATATTTCTGCACTGACCCTGCTTACACAAGATATTTGTCTCCTGTCTCAATTAATGCAATTAAATTTACAATTTTGTCAGCCACGATTTTGAACAGCCACGATTCTGCACCTCCACATCATATTATACATCACAGCCACAGGTCTATCAGTCTTGCTATTTGCACTTCAAAGGTTCAATAATGCGACTGCATGTAAATAAGGCCCTTTGCGGCCTTAAGTTATAAAGTCTAATCATTTATAAGTGCTGAATGATTTTGTTCTGTTTTCCAGGCCATCTCCACGCTTCATCCCCTGAACATGGAGGTGATGATCAGTCGTTACGCCCACCTAGTCTGGCACCATCTCCGTACTCCTCCCCTCTACTGACACCTCGACTCGGACACGGTAGCTTAAATGAGGCAGGTGAAGGTGACAGGTTCTCCTTCGCCACTCAGCAGGCTCTTGGCAGCACAGAGACACTCAAGAAGGGCGGAGGTGATGAGCAGCTCCTGAGCAGCTGTGAATCGGCCAAGACAATCTGTGACTCTAAAGACATAGGTGAGGGAGGAGCCCTGTGCACTCCTTCCATCAGCGTGGAGGAGGAGCGGGACGAGGCAGCAGAGGTAGACAGCCTGGCAGAGGGCAGCGTGGGGGTGGCGGAGTCTGAGGACAGATTTGACTGGGCCAGTGACGAGGCGCCGCGCCGCCCTGACAGCCTGAAAGGCATCCAGTCCTTCCAAAGGAGCCACAGCAACCTGGCCAGTCTGGGCCTGGCCTTCCCAGCTCCAAACGGCTCGTTGGCAGCCGGCCGCTGGCCCAGTGCGGCTGATCGAGGCTCCATGCCTGAAGACTGGGAGAGCTACACCTACTCTCCTGGCTACGAGAGGGCGCACAGCAAGACCGAGTCCAATGACAGGTATGCTGCTATATTACCCTTTAAGAAGGCATGCATGTTACATGCAATATTACTGTGTCTCAAGAAAATACTGTTCTAACTGGATACTCAGTGATCATTACTAATTATGATATTAAGTAAGTCCGCCCATGCCAAACCTTGGTCAATCTATAAATGGCTTACAGTGAACGCTGACAGCCTCTTTCAACATTTTATCTAACTGCATTTCCTTTTGGGTTTTGTTCTGCTATGTAACTCCAAAAAAGATAAATACCTCGACCACAGGTTTTCTTTGATAAAGAAGTGAAGGGATTTGCCTAATCTAAATACAGCATGTAGTTATGGTAATAATCCTTAGCCAACTTTGAAAATGATTTGTACTGCAGTGACAGTTTCAGTTTACTTCTACCTGTTGCTGACTTAAGCTGATAGGAAATTTAAAAAAATCCCTAATCCTGTTTTGTCTTATATTGGACACAATGTGGGCTGTCTAACATTAAAAAAAAGTCCAAATTCATTGCAGGTGTTTGTTTTATATTCTGATTTTACATTTGAGCTGCTCTGGCAGTGTTAATTCAACAATGTCTGTTTACTGATAAGTACAACAGGTTGTTGTGTGTTCATTGATAAATAGCTAATCGTCTGGCTGTTTCAAGTTTTCAACACTAGGGTGCAAAATATTCACTCTCATTTAGCACAGTTCTATAGCACATGCTGTGTGCAGCAGTAGTTTTTACTGGTCAGCACTTTGTTAGTAAATGCAGCAATTTATCTGCTGCCAAGAAGTTTAAAACCTAATAGCTCTCTCTATTCTAGCAGGGCTGATGAAAACACTTTACATAGTTGCATACACAATACACGACATTTTAAGACACTAATCTCAATAAATATTGTAAAAAATGTACATTCTGTATGACCTACAATTTCTATTCGAATGTAATAAGAGCACTGATCGAGGGGATTTTGCTCGTTGTTCATGCACAGTAATTCAGCACTAAAGTCTTAGCTGTGTCTCTCAGGTCCAGCACTGAGGACTGCCTGGTGCTAATCTGCTGTGGACTCTATGATCTTCTGAGGGGCATCTTGCTGCTGTTGCCTGACCTCATGCTTGAGGAGGTGATGGACAAGCTCATCCAGCCAGAGGCCCTCATTGTCCTGGTCAACCACTCGTCACCTCTCATCCAGCAGGGAGTCATGAAGGTGGGTTCAGTATCCTCTCTGATCAGTCTCGTAAAGCAGGGTGATCTGATTTAGCACCAGGAGTCACATTTGACTGCACTTCTGATGCCAGCAGATAACATCGTATCTCCCAATGACAAACGTGTTTGCTGACTACCATTCCAAAGATCACATTTCCATATTTGGTGTGCATTTTAGAGCTTTATGGGTGCTGGTAGCTTCTCCGTTTCCAATCTTTGTGCTAAGCTAAGCTAATTGGCAGTAGCTTTGTATTTATCATACAGACATGAGAGTGGTATCAATCTTCTCATCTAACTCTCGGCATGAAAGCAGGTGAACAACCAAATGTCGTACTGTGTGCCATTGTGTTAATACATTTCCAGTGTTAAGACTGTGTCTTTCTGAAGTTACCTCATATTATTCTGCTCCTCTCTCCTAGCTGCTGGATGCCTATTTCAGCAGAGCCGTCAAGGAGCAGAAGGAGAAATTCCTGAAGAACCACGGCTTCTCACTGCTGGCCAACCAGCTATACATCCACCAGGGCAGCCAGGGGCTCCTCGAATGCTTCCTGGAGATGCTGTTCGGACGGCCGGTGGGCCTGGAGGAAGAGTGAGTCCAGGGACTATTCGCTTGTTAAGCCATAACGCGTAGTGCACCATAGGCTGAGTGTTTTATCTTGTAATATTATGCATAGGATTGTCTACTGTATGAATAACTGTTTGATGCACACACATTTATGAACGTTGTACCACTATTTTTCTTTCCAGTCTGGACCTGGAGGAAATGGAAAATATCTCCCCTTTCAGAAGGCGCTGTATCATCCCAGTGTTGGGTCTTATTGAGAACTCCCTGTATGAGAACTCCTTAGTGCACAACATCCTGTGTATGCTGCTGCAGCTCCTCAACGCCTGCCCCAAGCTGGCAGACATCCTGCTAGACCACGGCCTGCTCTACGTGCTCTTCAACACCCTCTCCACCCTCAATGGCATGGAGAACGGGTACGGCTGCCAGAACAGAGGATGATTCATTTAAACACCTCCATGGTTTCATGGGTTTTGTCTTGAACCTTTTGAGCCATGAATTAAGTCATTAATCCTCTCACTGTTCATTGATCTAGCATATGCGTGTGGTAGACTCACTTCTTGTGTTTCATATTTTTCTTGTCCTCCCTCTGCAGCATTCCCCTGAATGACTACAAGCTCCTGGTGTGTGACATCCAGCAGCTGTTAGTAGCTGTGACTATCCACTCCTGCAGCTCTTCAGGGTCCCAGTACTTCCGCATCATCGAAGACCTCATTACCTTGCTGGGTTTCATGCAGACCAGCAAGATGCGTCGCACACAGGGTGAGGATTGGGTTTCTGAAATTCAATACACATTCAAAATACATTGGTGTTGTCATCAACTATCTCTGCAGTTCTGGATGATATCAAGCTGTCAAGCTCTGCTGCAGAGATAAACTGTGCTGTCACTTCATTATCTACAACTGCAGAGTGGAAACTCATTTGAGAAAAAATATAATTTGAGAAATATCTCACATCTCCATCTTCCCACTAAATTGTTTTCTCTCATTTTCCCCCAAATTTGCTCTCTGAAATATCTTTCCCATCTCTTCCCCATTAGCACTTATTTCTTTGCTGTTTTTTGATCTGATATAATCATGTTGTTATCACAGAAACATTACAAAGGCATTAATGTACATGGTGCCCTTTATTTCCAGTTGTTTGTCATTTTAAGCAATTTTAATCGATTATATTACTGCCCTCATTGGGCCTCATGTAAGAACATTTTTGTATTCTTATCTTATCCAAGTCCAATTAATAAAACCCTCTTAATTGTAGGCTTGCAACCCTTGTGAATTACCTTCGTACATCAGAGAAAATTAAAAGTACGAAAAAAAAAAAGGTTATCTTGAATCACTTTGTTTGTGCGCGTGGTTCTTGAATGAAGCTCATTGTCCGTCATACATGAACAGCATCAGGTTAACTTCTAACATGACAAAGGTCTTTCTGTTTTTTTTTTCTCCCCAGAGATGGCAGTGGCTTTGCAGTTCCGCGTCCTTCAGTCGGCGATTGAATTCATAAAGACGACAGCCAATCAGGAACCTCAGAAGCTGAGCAGCTCTGTTAATGCGTCGAGTTCTCCACATCATGCCATCTATCAGAAACGCAAGAGCATCGCTGGTCAGTATTTCAAACTGATGAACAGTAGAAAGCTGGTCTGTAGTTTTTCTGATCGTGAGCGTCGAGGAAGAACTGACCACCACGTGTTTCACTTCTCCACTCTCACCTATCTGTTTATTGATCCTCTCCTCATCCCGATCTGAAGGTTCCATTGCCATGAAAGACTCCATTATCCCCCGCATCCCCAGACAGCACTACTGCTCCTATGGTCAGATCCCCATGTCCCCTCCTTTCAGCTTCCTGTCCCAGGACTCCCCCCTCCCCCACCCCTCTGGAGCTCCATCCTACATGCTCCACTGTGACGCAGGTAGCTCGGACTGCGGTCCACAGCGGAGAACATCCTCCCTGTCATGGGGCATGTCTCCCATTTTTGCTGTGAACTCACCCTTTTCCCGGCACTCACCTCAGGGATTAATTTGCCCAGTACCCTTGTGCGCTACTGGTGCCTTTGTGTGTGCATGTTTGAATGCTTAACTAAATCAGTGTTAAGCATTTTAGCACAGATGGCACTTTGTTGAGTGAATCTTTATAATCTGCTCTGTCTTCAATGATTTACAAGATATTTGCATAACCTTACTCTGAACTTGAAACGCAAAGAGCGAGCATGCTTACACTTACAAGTGGCGTACCATCATGTGTACACAATTTGTGTTCTCACAACTGAGCATTTACCAACATTATGCTTGTAGGCCCGCGCCGGTTCTCTCTGGCCCAGAGTGACTCTCTCCTGATGCGAATGCGCTCTGTAGCCAGCGATGAGCTCAACCAGATGATGCAGAGGAGGATGAGCCAGGAAAACCCAATTCGTGCCAGTGAGACTGAGTTTGTCCAGCGGCTGCAGAGGCTTGTGGTTCTTGCGGTCAACAGACTTATTTACCATGGTAAGAAGCATGTTCTTCTCCCACTTATCTATTCTAATCTTCTCTATTTTCTCCTTTGCCCTCCAACCCAAGCTTGCTGTCTAATCCTGGTTCTGTTTCAATGTGTCTCTCATTTCAGAAGTGAGTCAGGACTTATTTGACCTGCTGAATATTCCCGACTCTCCAGACCAACAGCTTTTCACACCAGACTTAGGTGATCATCCACAGGATGAGAGTGGCTCTGCCTCTGTCCCACATTCTCCTACTCCCTTCACGCTGCCGCCTGCCAGCAAGAAGAGCTTTCAGAAAGACATCCTCAAACTCATGATGGACGGAATCAAAATAAGTCTGGTATGACTTTTTTTTGCTGTAAAGAGCAAATTGTTATATCGTGAGAACTTGTGATGATGGTTGTGATCTCACAGGGCAGCACGGGTCGAGGAGGAGCCCCACATCAGCAGTGGCGAAGGATCCTATGGTCGTGTCGTGACACTTTTCGTGTCCAAATTGGCCGCCTGCTAGTACACACGCTCAGCCCTGCGCTTCCCCTGTCTGACAGGAAGGACGCGCTGGAGTTTGTGTTTGATCACAGACATTTGGATATCCTCAAGGAGAGCCTCAGCCCGGGTCTAGAGGTGAGTGTGAAGGAAATGCATCCTTAAAGTCTTTCTTTTCTACCTTAGACACCAACTTCGCTTCTCTTCTGTGCCAAAATAATTTATTTCTGGTCTTTCTACCAATCCAATGCTGAAATTCTTACCTTTTTGTGTATACTTCTACATCTATATTTATTTGGTAGTTGTATTTTCTTGTTATGCTGATTCTTTTTGATTGTTCCCTTTTGCTACTGCAGCACTGCAATTTCCCCTTGGGTATTATTAATAAAGTCTATCCATCCATCCATCCATCCATCCATCGTCGCTTTGTTTGTCATTTTCATTCTTACAGACAGGTTTTCCAGGTCAGGTAAATGTTGGACTTCCCCCTTGCATTGCCATGGGAGTCTTCTTTCACTCTGTGTCCTCCTCTCTGGCTCTACTTAGGGTGTTTCCTGTCAATCATTGAATGCGACTTGCTTCAGAAAATCTGAATCTGGGCTCTTGTTTTTCTCTCTTTCGCTCAGCATGGACCGAAGTTGTCACTGTACCTGTATGAGATGCTGCACGATCACAAGGACAGCCTCACCAAAGACGAGCAGAACTCCGTGGGTGTATTCATGACCTCGCTCAAGCTCTGTGGCCATCGCTGCATCCCACCCAACGCACCACACAAGCAAGACTTGCTCAAGGCCATAAAAGAGGTAACTCCTACAAAGACGCGCAGTCTTTGTTAAAGGGAAGGATAACTGTTTCTAAGTCAAACTTAATTTGCCTGTTCAACAGAATAAAATATCAGCTTTTGTGCAGGTGGAATATCTTGGTCGTCCATAAATGCTAAATGCAGTCTGTTAGAGAATTTGTTGTCTGTTACAAACTGGTTTACTTGTAATTTCATTCATACAGGAAAAAGTCAAGTATGAAGCAGAAGAGAATACAAGCAAAGTGGCGTGGGAAAAGAAAATGGCCAACACTCAGAGGAAGTGAGTAGGGGCTTTTTTCCTGATGTGAGATTGATGATCAGTACAAGAATATATCGGTAAGAATCGTGTCTTTGTTCCACTTTTCTATTCACTCCATTCTTTCTCTGCAGTCTTATCCAGAGGCTGGATGGAAAGTCCAAGGACATTTCCAAGATTGCAGCTGATATCACTCAGAATGTGTCTCTGAGGCAAGGCATGGAGAGAAAGAAAGTCATCCAGCACATCAGGGGACTCTACAAGACTGACCTGAGCGCCAGCCGCCACTGGCAGGAGCTGGTGCAGCAACTTACGCATGACCGGTGGGCATTGAAATTTATCTATCACAAGGGCTTACACGATGTAGGAACAAAGTACAGTAATAAAATCATTAGTATAATGATGATTGTTATTCTAATGGTGAATGTTTTTCGGATCATTTTCTTAAAAAAATTGAAAAAAAAGTTAAGAAAATGACTTTCTAATGTGAAACAGTTAGTTTCATGCAGTTTGTTTGAATAAATAGATAAGAATAAAAATAAAAGATGATCTCAGGTCTGAGGCCAAGACTCCAAAGTTTTAACCTCATTCTTACTAAGACATTTTTGACTAGCCACCAAAAAAAAATTTTTTTCCACAATTTCGGTGATAAGAAATACCAAATCCTGATTTTTGGCCTAGAACATAAAGATTTAGCTCTATCCAAAAATATGTGAACCAGGCTTTAAAAACGTGATGAAAATTTGATGTGAAATTGTAGAATATAAAGTCCTTGTCAGGATGTTAAACCTCCCAGTTTCCTAAAACAAAATTGAGGACATTGCCTCTGTATTTCTGTATTGATAGGAGTAGAGAAAGTGTTTTGAGATGGCTCTAATGATCTGTTTCAGTGCGGTTTGGTACGACCAGACATCCTACCCAACGTCCTGGCAGCTGGACCCGACTGAAGGGCCAAACCGGGAGAGACGGCGACTGCAGAGATGCTACCTCACCATTCCTAACAAATACCTGCTGAAAGACAGACGCAAGCCTGAAGGTGAAGATTTTTTACTTGTACCAATACAGCAATTTTATGTCTAGTATTAGAGCCTTTGTCTTCTTTAGTGTTCCTAATCTGTCCTCCGTGTCTTGTTTAGACACAGTGAAGCCACCATTGTCCTTCCTGTTTGAGGATAAGACCCACTCCTCCTTCTCCTCCACTGTCAAAGACAAAGCCACCAGCGAGCCCATCAGGTATATATTTTTTTACCTCTCTGCCATTAGTAAACATAATTTCCCTCTCAGGAAGCCAGGAGGATCTGAAAAAGGCACCTAAATGTCAACTTGTGCAACATTGAGAGGTGTCTTTGTTTTATTCTGGTGGTGTATTTCTTGTATGAGAAATGTCTTTTTGTCCTTAGGTTCACCAGACGGTGCATCAGCGTCGCCCCCTCCAGAGAGACAGCAGGAGAGCTACTTCTGGGTAAGACACTGTCCATCTCTCACAGCTGCTCCGTGCATAATATAGTCAGCCGGTCACAAGGCACACAGAGTAATATGCTCTCTCTGAGTCACTAGAGAATATTGCTCTCCCCTCACACACAAGTGTTTGTTAGTTATTCAGTGGGGGGAGCTGAATACACTGAATCTCACCCTGTGCTGTTCTCACAGGAAAGTCTGGGATGTACTTTGTGGAGGACAACGCGGCTGATGCTCACGACAACCAGGTAAAGACTGTTTAGAGAGATGGCTCTGTGTTATGCGAGTCCGCCTGGCTGCTCAACACCCGATGTGTTTGTGTGTTTGGACAGAGCCTTCATGGGGAGACAGAGGCCCCTTCTTTCTCCTGGACGTACGAGGAGATCAAGGAGGTGCACAAGCGCTGGTGGCAGCTAAGAGACAACGCTGTGGAGATATTCCTCACCAACGGCCGGACCCTCCTGTTAGCCTTTGACAACACCAAGGTGATGCAAAAGCACAAGACACGTGGTATAAAAGCAAAGGAAATCATGTTGGGACTGAAATGTTGGCTGTTGAAGAAACATGCTGAAATTAATGTTGTATATTTAACTTATTTAATTATTGCAAAGAGAGTTTGTTTTATCACCCAAAGCTCGACTACCCAGCAGATCACAGGAGAATACATGTAGCCAGACTGTGATAAAAATGACAAGATGAAAGATCCTACGCTCAAAGAACGAGATGTATGAATAAGCAAACTCTAGCAGCTTGAAAAAAAAAAGATATTTGCAGTCAGAGTTAATTGTTGAATTATCTTTCTGGTATTCTTTCCCTGATACCTGCTGAGCCAGGAATCAATCATGATGATCAATCATGATAATAAGATACAGTACGATCATTATTTTACACTACTTTCATTGAAATACTGAAAGAGTGTGACAATATGGTTGGATAACTATTCCTGGATAAACGGGCAAAAATATTTTCCCCTGTGCATGTACTCCAAGTTTAGACTGGTTGTATTGTATTTTAGTTAAATGTCTCAACAATCGTCGGATGGATTGCCATGAACTTTGTTGCACACATTCATGTCCCCCTCTGGATGCGTGCTAACATTAACATTTAACTCCAAGCCAAGATTGTTGTGTTTTGGGGGGAATTATATGCATTTATTGATGGTCTTTGGTCTAATTCCAGACTAACTGAGTCATTTTATGTGGATTAGCAGTTCTCTTAAGTCACCAGGCACATTTTATCAGCATTTCAAGAAACTAAGGGACAGGTTTTATTCATAAAACTGTATCCTTCAGATCACATTTCCGAGTTAGTACTTTTTCCATGTTACACTTTGCACCCAACACCAGAGATGGAAAACATCTCATGGTTCTCTGTGTTCTTGCCTCAGTTCCGTGACGACGTCTACCACAACATCCTGACCTCTGATCTGCCCAACCTGCTGGAGCACGGAAACATCACCGCGCTCACTCAGCTGTGGGGCTCAGGTCAGATCTCTAACTTCGAGTACCTCACACATCTCAACAAGCACGCAGGCCGCTCCTTCAACGACCTCATGCAGTACCCAGTGTTCCCGTTCATCCTGCGAGATTACACCAGTGAGACAATCGACCTGCAGGAACCCAGCATCTACAGGTCAGTGCTGGGTGGCAGCTCTGTTAATATGTTAGGAGATATTTGAGGTCGGTTTTTATAACATAGTATGTGCAAAGGAAATTTAATGGGAAAAGGACATTATATGGAGCGGCGCATGATAGTTAGTTCAGGCAGTCAATTCAAGCTTCACTGCTATACACACCTCACTCTCCACAAGCATCTACCAAACACCCCCCCCTCCCACCACCACCCCACCCCACCCCCCAATTGGATGGTCTATTTAAATTGCAAAATGTCCCATCTCTCCCTCTGCGTGTCAATGCCACTGCTGCCCCTGCATCAGTATTGCTGTTTGCTTTTTCAGCCCCACCACCTCCACCCCAGCATCCACCTGAGGGCTCTGGCTAGAGGGTTGTAGATATTTGCTCATCACCCCCAAATCTCTGTGTAAACATATCTGCGGGGAGTGATGAGCTCATAGCCTAGACTCTAACTGTGTTCTGCTGCTATAATAAACGTTTCAAACATGAGTTTGACTCAAATAATGTTATGAAGATTAGTCTTTTTTGCATAGAGGATTTCTACATTGCTGCATCAGATGCCTTAAGTCTTAAAACAACTACTGCTCCCAAATATTCTTAATAAGTACTCCTTGTTTATGCAAGACCCGTCCACACTATTAAATCATGACGGACACACTTAATTGACATAATGTGATATTTATTTATTTACTTTTTAGAATTGTTTTAGTTTGTTGCTGTTGAACATCATGGTTCATTACTGCTTTGCTTATGTTTTGTTGTCATGCAGGAATTTAAACAAACCCATCGCGGTCCAGTCAAAAGAGAAAGAGGATCGCTACGTAGACAATTACAGAGTAAGGCCTGTTCTACATTTTAGCATGTGTTTCTTGAGTGTATTGGATGTTTTGAGACATGCTGAGAAAACACCTGTGTGTGTGTTTGCTTGATTGTTGTGCAGTACCTTGAGGAGGAGTACAAGAAGGGCATCCGTGAGGACGACCCCATGCCTCCCGTCCAGCCTTACCACTACGGCTCACACTATTCCAACAGCGGCACTGTGCTACACTTCCTGGTCCGAATGCCTCCTTTCACCAAGATGTTCCTTGCATACCAGGGTGAGTCACGCACGAACTTTTACTAAAAGCGAAAGAAGGCAATCTTAAGCCAGGACAAATCAGGACAAAAACAAAAGAAACTGTAGTCTGCATTATGTTTTACTTTATCTTTAACTTCAAGAAGTACTGTAAATGTTAATTGACTGACAGTCCAGGGCTCTTTAACAGCAGATAATCATCATATATCTCCAAAAAGCTTTTAGCAGCACTGAGTGCCACCTGTCTGCATTACATTGCCAGTTCCATCTTGGTTGATGCTTTTAGCACTGAAATGCTGGAACGCCCTGATCTCAGATCCAACTGAGCAGCACGTTGCTGTTGCCGTGTTGCATCACATGTATTAGCCATGAAAGGTTTCTTCATCTTTATACTTTTCTCTGATCAGCTCCTCGCCCTTCCCCTTCTCTTTTCTATTTCTTCCTTTCTTGTTACTTCTTTTTCCATTCATGCGTCTCTCTCTGATCCTCGGAGGCATCTTTTTATGTGATCGTAAATGTATTCAGCAGGCGCGGTGTCTAAGGTCATGAAAGGGGATCTTTTCAATCAGTGAGTCGAATCTGTAATTAGATTGTCTTTGGCCCTAATCAGACCAGAGCTTTGATATTCCGGACCGGACGTTTCACTCCATGAACACCACGTGGCGCCTGTCCTCCTACGAGTCTATGACTGATGTGAAAGAGCTCATCCCAGAGTTTTTCTACCTCCCAGAATTCCTGGTCAATAGAGAGGGTAATTATTTTCCACTCCATTTTTACACCTTTAATCTTTACACCCATTATTTATATGAGCATACATTTAACAAAGGGGAAAAAATGTATTACTTTAAAAAAGAAATGGTTTTTTTGGATTCACAGGTTTTGATTTTGGTGTTCGTCAAAATGGCGAGAGGGTGAATCATGTGAACTTGCCGCCTTGGGCTCGTAACGACCCCCGTCTGTTCATCCTGATCCACCGACAAGCGCTGGAGTCGGACCAGGTCTCCCAGACACTGTGCCAGTGGATCGACTTAGTGTTTGGGCTCAAGCAGAAGGGCAAAGCTGCTGTCCAGGCCATCAACGTCTTCCACCCAGCTGTAAGCAGCTGCCCATTTCATCATGTTAGTTAGAATTTGAATAAAATGTTGTTGTTGCTGACATAAGTTTTAAAATTGTTTTTCACAGACCTATTTTGGCATGGATGTTTCTGCTGTAGAAGACCCAGTGCAGCGACGGGCCCTGGAGACGATGATCAAGACATACGGACAGACTCCCAGGCAGCTCTTCAACGGCTCTCATGTCAGCAGGGCCGGCCCCAAACTCATGATGGAGGGGGAGCTGCCGGCAGCCATGGGTCTCCTGGTTCAGCTGGCCTTCAGAGAAAACCGAGAACAGGCCAAGGAAATAGTCTGCCCGGTAATCTACGGGACGTTGGTAGTGACTCTGGCAGCCTGCTGCGAGCTGAGGAAGACGTGACTTAATTCATCGTCCACGAAACTATCTGCTGCTCACCTGGCAATGTCCTCTCCCTCCCCCACAGAGCCCACTGCCATGGATCAGAGGCCTGAAGTGGGGCGAGTACGTGGGCTCACCCTCTGCTCCAGACCCAGTGGTGTGTTTCAGCCAGCCGCACGGGGAGAGGTTCGGATCCTTGCTGGCTCTGCCAACGCGAGCCATCTGCGGTCTGTCCCGCAAGTTCTGCCTCATGATGATTTACAGCAAGGAGCAGGGTAGGAAGCCACGCGCCACACGTCGGCCTGGTGTATGGGATGCTTTGCACAATGTCCTGCTGACTCCATTGACTCCATGCTCTGTATTTTGCAGGTGTTCGGAGCATGCACAGCACAGACATCCAGTGGTCCGCCATCTTGAGCTGGGGCTACGCAGACAACATATTGAGGCTGAAGAGCAAGCAGAGCGAACCACCCATCAACTTCATTCAGTGTTCGCAACTTCACCAGGTAAACATTCAACCTCCGAACAATCCAGAGTTAGTGAAAGGAATTACTGGTCTCCTTTCAGCGTTACACAACTCAACAGTGAGGATCGACCAATAAGCTGCCAGGTTCCTCTCTCCCTCTGTCCAACCGCCGGTGTCTTTCTCCTCCAGGTGACCAGCTGCGCCTGGGTGCCCGATGGCTGCCAGCTATTTACCGGCAGCAAGTGTGGAGTCATCACCGCCTACAGCAACCGCTTCACCAGCGCCACGGTGGGTTTCCATGGCGACGTCCCCCTCTAACCTTCCGCCTCCACATCCAACACCCAATCCACCCACCCACCTCACATTACCCCCCCACCACCACCACCCCTCTTTAGACCGCCTCACCGTGCTCAAACGCTCAGCTTCATTAGTCACATCACAGTTGCCCTTGAAACACATTTCCACTGAGCCTACAAGTGGGATTAGAGGTCTGTGAGTTCAGTCATCAGAGAGGCTTTCAGACTTTCATCGGTCCCCACCAATAGGAATCTAGATTTCCTGTTTTCTCCGTCTCTGAAGGGTGTTTCATTAGCAATCGATGTGTGCTGTTCACAAAAGTGCCGTTGGAGATTGATAAATTGAGTTTTTTAGGAAATGGTGAAACCAAGATAGCTCATCCATGCTAACACTGAGTCGCACGCATCTGTTCAGATCGTATGTCCTCTGCATGTATATGGCCTCTGACGTGTGTCTGGATGCTTTCCATAGCCGACAGAGATGGAGGTGGAGTCTCAGGTTCACCTGTACGGACACACAGGGGAAGTCACCAGCCTGTTTGTCTGCAAACCTTACAGCATCCTCATCAGTGTCAGTGAAGATGGCACTTGTATCCTCTGGGACCTCAACAGGTGTGTGTGTGTGTGTGTCATGAACTAACAAAAAAATGCTTAATCATATCTTTTTTTAATGTCTTTCCATGTGCGATCAGAATTTAAAAGTAAAGTGCAAAGTGATGTGTTTGTGTGGTCTCTTCAGGCTCTGTTATGTACAAAGCCTCACGGGCCACAAAAGCCCGGTGACCGCGGTGTCTGCCAGCGAGACCACGGGTGACATCGCAACAGTTTGTGACTCAGGTGAAGGCGGCTTTGCTCCGCATCCTCTCAGACTTCATCATATCACTGATCCAGACTGACACGATGTGCTTCGGTCCTTGGTGTGAGTTATAAGACGTGATTTTTTTTTTTTGTATCCAGTGGGCGGAGGCAGCGACCTGCGCCTGTGGACGGTGAACGGTGACCTAATCGGTCACGTCCACTGCAGAGAGATCATCTGCTCCGTGGCCTTCTCCAATCAGCCGGAGGGCGTTTCTGTCAACGTCATCGCCGGTGGGCTGGAGAACGGCGTCGTCAGGTGAGCAGACACTGCTTTCTTTACGTGTATGTGCTTCGTTTCATCTCATCATGATTCACACAGAATGTGTGTCTTGTGTCATGTCTTAAACATGTTCAGGTTGTGGAGCACCTGGGATTTAAAACCAGTGAGAGAGATCACCTTCTCCAAGTCAAGCAAACCCATCATCAGGTATCTAACTGGCACTGCAGCCATGTTATTCTTTTTTTTATGAGAGACCGCCTGCCACCGTTGTAAATATTCCATTTCATTCTGTGGGGAATGCTGATGATAATGTCCCGTCCTTTGTGCCTCAGCCTGACGTACTCGTGTGACGGCCACCACCTCTACACAGCCAACAGCGAGGGCACGGTGATGGCGTGGTGTCGGCGGGACCAGCAGCGCATGAAGCTGCCCATGTTTTACTCCTTCCTGAGCAGCTATGCCGCAGGCTGACTGTGTTTGATGTTTACTACTGTTCAGTTCTCTGCAAGAGGAGCCCCCCCCCCCCCCCCCTCGTCCTCCTCTTCTTCCTCCTCCTCCTCCTCCTCCTCCTCCTCTCTGC
>JAVQJL010010696.1:0-12877 GCA_036024295.1 Nannoperca obscura | reverse complement strand
GACAGCTGAAGGATTTGATTTAAATCCCTGTCCATGTATTCCGTTTCACCCGGACATATGTCACATGACTTAAGCTAAATACTCTCTAACGTCTGGCCTCATAAATCATCATGTTTACATGTTTTCTTCATTTTTAACACTAATCCAGCTCATAGTTGCCTGCTTTTATGGTAACAGAGCAAACAAGAACTGCAGTAGGTAATAACATGGTGCTCAGCATCATGGTGCTCAGGTGATCAGACTAAATGAAAACACAAGGCCTATTTTAATTAGTTTTGTATTATTAGTAGCATTAGTTATTAGAGTTTTCTTTTCCATAAAAAAAATTATTTTTCTTTCATTACAATAGTTATTATTAGAAATAATTTGAAACTGGTTGGTGATGAAGGTCACATGGTTTCATTCCATTTTTAATATTTGTTTAAACATAACTTCAAAAAGCAGTATTTGATGACAGACACCAGTTGTAAAGGTGGAGGAAAAAGTAGCTACGGTTGTCCAGCCTGAGCCAAACATCCAGCAGCCTCCTCCACCTCACTGTCACATTTCTTCTTTTTGCGCATCCATCCACCTCAAAAAACCTTTCTTCTCCATCTTTGCCTCGTTTCCTCTTTTCTTCTCCAGTTATTTGTTCTCTCCCTTCACCTGTTTTACTCTGGTTTCCAAGGTCTGTCCTTTAAGGATCAGCTCTTTGTTCTCTTCCTCCACCTGTTTTACTATTGTCTTCCAGGTCTGTTCTTCTTTCAGCCAGTTCTTTATTCTCAACCTCCACCTGTTTTAATTTGGTTTCCCAGGTGAGTTATTTCTTGGCCAGCTCCTTCCTGAGCTTCTCCTCCAGAGCGTTGTACTTTGTATCATGATTTGTTGCTCTTGAGAAATTCAGCTCCTTGACTCCACAGCTTGTTTGTGGCCTCTGTTAGCTTGTGTGAGAGACCCTCCTCCTGAGATTCAGGATTTCATTGTCCCTCTGGTAGAGTTGCTGCTCTAACGTTGCATTGGACGTCTGATCATTTTGCTCTGAGCTTTTTTGTTTCTCTGCTCCCAATCTTGCTGCCAGCAGGCTGTAGTCCTGCTTGATCTCAGTGACTCTGTGAGATCCACCTGCTCATCCTGCGATTGGAGACTTTTCTTGAAGAGGGCGGACTCATGCATTCAGATGATCTCGTAACTCTTTTTGTATTCTGCTTTGTACTGCTTCTCCCTCCAACCTGCTTATTTTCAGCATATCGTTGTGGATCTGGCTGGAAATCTTTGTTTTTTCAGCCAGTAATTTAAGGTTATGTTGCAACAGGTCACCTATCCGTCCTTTCAGTTGACTGATCTCCCAGCGAGTGTTATGAAGATCATATTGCAGACTGTGGAAGCTCGGGCGAGGTGCTGGTTCAGTCGTGAGGAGCAGCGTCAACATATCTAATCCTGTTTCTTGGGTTGTTTCTTCGATCCATGACACTGCCTGTAGTAGACTTTAGCTGTCTCTGTGGTAGGCTGTAGGTGTCTCTGTGGTAGACTGTAGGTGTCTCTGTGGTAGGCTGTAGGTGTCTCTGTGGTAGGCTGTAGGTGTCTCTGTGGTAGGCTGTAGGTGTCTCTGTGGTAGGCTGTAGGTGTCTCTGTGGTAGACTTTAGCTGTCTCTGTGGTAGACTGTAGTTGTCTCTGTGGTAGACTTTAGCTGTCTCTGTGGTAGACTGTAGTTGGCTCTGTGGTAGACTTTAGCTGTCTCTGTGGTAGGCTGTAGTTGTCTCTGTGGTAGGCTTTAGGTGTCTCTGTGGTAGACTGTAGTTGTCTCTGTGGTAGACTGTAGTTGTCTCTGTGGTAGGCTCTAGGTGTCTCTGTGGTAGACTTTAGCTGTCTCTGTGGTAGACTGTAGGTGTCTCTGTGGTAGACTGTAGGTGTCTCTGTGGTAGACTGTACGTGTCTCTGTGGTAGACTGTAGTTGTCTCTGTAGATCCTTGACTGGTAAGTGACACTTGTGCGTACTTGATATGAGTTAATGTACTCTGTTGGGGTTCAGAGGTATACTTACTAGTGTTCAGGCAGAGTCCTAGTTTCTGCACCACAGTATCATTCAGCAATGTAGACCATAGCAGTACCACTGCTTGTGAAGATGAAATCCATAGATATAAAACAGTACATGTGATATGTCATACTGACTTGCCATATGACCAGCCCATAGCTTTAAAACAGCTGTAAATAAAACCTATGGTGAAATAGGCCTAAATAGTCTTTATAATCCTTGCATTTTTCTACCAACACACCAACATCGTTTTTTATTCAAAGAAATGAGTGTAAGACAACTGAAACCAAAAAAATAAAGATGCTGTAGAAATTTTATTATGATGTTCCAAGAGAACAAATCATGTTTTCAATCATGAATATAATCTCATAATTTTGCATTTGTATTGCAGACCATTGCCCAGACTTAATATACATGTCTTTGGTATTCTGAATGGCTAATATACTACTTTAAGCAATATCTTTTACATAGAAATCACAAATAGATTCAGTGTCATGGCCTATATTGGCATGCAGTTACAATCATGCACACACGTATACACACACACACACAGGGTTTGTTTTGATGATAAGAGGAGAGGTTGGAGAGCCTTGCCAAATGTAAATGAGGAGTTATTTTTGATTGTAAGATTTGTTTGGAAAGGCTTTGTGCTTTAACATTAATGCCTTCATCAGAGCTCCTGACGGACTTGTCGCAGTTGTCTTTCATTCTCATGGCAACATAACGTTATGGGCATTACATTTACAATGACACTGCGGAGAAATCACAGGAATTTTGGAAGATTGCAAGCTTGACCTTAAGTGCATCACACATCTTTCTCTGACTGGATTATTTTACGAGGTGGTTTGAGAAAGACTCTTTATCAAAATAGGAATTATGAAGTATGTTATATGTTATATGTTTTTTAGGAATATATTATTTAGGATTTTTATTAGATATTTCACCTAATAAAATGATGTGAATGCATATTTTTCATTCAGCAAAACCATGTGACCATCATGCTTTTATAGTTTAAAAGATCTTAATAGGAGCTAGGTAACATTACTCTGAACAAACAGCTACACAACATGGGGCTTCTATCCTAGATAATATACCCTGGTGTTGCCAGTGTACATATCAGTCGATCTCTGTATAAAAATACAAGTAAATCAGTGTATCATTACAGGTGCTCACACCACAATGAAATGATTTCCTGGTGGAAATAATCAGAGATTGACAACAGTTGCAACTTGTGCATGTGTGTTTTGATGTTTTGACATGTTAAGTATCTGTTAATTTGCCTGTCACCCATCCTTCTTCATGCCACCTCACTCAATATTCATAGCATAGAGAAAAAATAAATCAAGTAAAATGACTCCCACAGCTTCACTGCAGTCCCTCAATCTCTGCTCTGCTTAATATTTAACTTCTGTTTACGTAGCCACAAATGTCACAGTGAGACAAACCTAGAGAGAGGATCTGTTAATAGTCTATGCTCATATTTATTCAAAATATATCCTGGTCTGTCTTGTTGTTTCTTCAAAACCTCTCTCCGTCCACCCATCTGTCTCAACATCTGCTCATTTCTTCGTGTCTCTCCATTCTACCGTTGGATCATGTATGCATTTTATCTGGCAGCAAATGAGAGAGAAATGGGTAGATGGAGGAAGAGAGGGCGCAAGAGAAACAAACTGAAAAAGAAAAATGCCCTTTGGTCCTTCAGTAGGGAGATATGAGCAGATGTGGGAAAGAGACAACAGAGATTATTGCTGCCTTAACTGAAGTCTACAGAGCAGCTGTCTTCTCTTTTGTGCTTGCCTTCTTTTTTATTCAGTCTAACAGCAATCACCATCACTATATCAACTGGATTACAACTCTAATATCAATATAATATCCATCATTTCTGCAATTAGATCAATCTGTTTACATGTTTACGGGAAAGCTAATTATTCAATAACCAGTATAATAAACTCATACTCAAACTAATACTACAGATCACATTGCTAAATTGCATATGTAATATAAAAGTCTGACTTCTCAGCTGGGTGGTGTACACATGCAAACATGTTTTGCATGTATCACTACAACTTCTGAATAAAATGTCTGAACAGAAGCAGCTGCAGTATTATTTTATTATTTTACTTTATACACAATATGGTATGGAGTATGTGGACAGCCTTTCCAATAAGGGGATTCAGCTGTCTCAGCAAATGCTAACAGGTGCATAAAATCTAGCATACAGCCATGACATCTGAATTTACAAACATTTGCAGTAGACTGGGTTGTACTGAAGAGCTCATTGACTTTTAATGTGGCACTGTCAAAGGATATCATGTTTTCAATAAGTCTGTTAATCAAATTTCTTCCCTGCAAGGTTTGCCCAGATTATTTTTGCCCAGCAATGACAGTTCAGCACTAAAGCGGTAAGCCACACAAGGTCACAGAACTAGACTGACTCAGACTGACAAAGTCCCAAACTGCCTCCAGAAGCAACATTAGCACAAGAATGGTTTGTGGGGAGCTTCATCACATCGCTTTCCATGACTGAGCAGTTGCTGGGGTGGTTTTTCATGATTTGGGCTAAGCCTCTTTGTTCCAATGAAGGGACATTAAAGTGCTACAGCATACAATGATATTTTATAGTGTGCTTCTAACTTTGTAAATATAGTTTAGGAAAGTCCCTTTCTTGTTCCAACATGACAATGACACTGTGTACAAAATCAGGTCCAATCAGGTTCAAATCCCTTAAGACAAGTTCCAATCAGGTCGACAGCTAGCTACTTTATGACAGCTTTTACAATTACTGTTGTTAACACTCAGGTACAAGATGTAACTCGACAAACTGCAAAAACACCACAGCAATCAGAACGCAACCACCAATTCAGTCTCAGGCTGTTCTGTGCAGTCTCAGTCTTACTTACCAGAGTTTGGCTGTCCATGTTTGCCAGGCCGCGCTGACTCCCATCCATCCACAGACTTTACCTCTAACAGGTAGGAGCTTTTGGTCTCCCGGTCAAACACAGTCTGTGTGTAGATGAATCCCACCTCTGGGTCAATACGGAAATACTGGTGGTCCCCACTGCGATCCTCCAACAGGGAGTAAGAGATCTGGGCGGTGAGGGGATGGAGCAGACACAATTATACCAAAATTCAGGTGGTAAAACACAGTTAATTACAGCATTTTTACACAGCAAGGAAGAACACATTTTGGTAAATTAAAAACAGAGGGAGACTGAATATAATGGAGTGCATTTATTTAAAAGGAAAGTTGTAAACATCCCTTTCCACTGTCACTTTTACCACAGTTTTTGTGTGCATGTGTCTATTTTTACCTTGCCATTGAGACCCAAGTCAAGGTCATTGGCTGAAACCTGGAAAACCAAAGTTCCTGAATCTGCCCCTTCAGTAACCGAGGCCTCGTAGATGGAGGAAGTGAAAAATGGGACGTTGTCGTTTACATCTAGAGAAGGAAGAGGATAGGAAGACAGAGTGTGCTTAGGATATACTAGAAAGTAACTTTTTGCACTGTATGTCTGGTGGATTTGATTGAAACATCACTGATGATTGATGGATTCTTCACAAGGCCCAAACTGCCTGCAGCGCTAAGTGGTAACATCAATCTAGTCATTCCCCATACTAGCTTACCACCATCAAGTGGTTTTTGTTAGCATAATTATCAATTTTTCAAATTTTTTTTTTTTTTTAACATTAACATTTATTTCATAGATTTTATTCTATATAAACCCCCCAACAATCACTTCAGCACAATCTTGGATATTCAAAAGATATGCATTATTTCTAGTCCACTGCACTCTTTTCACTCATTTTCCAGCTCATGCACAAACTTAAGGATAATTGCCTTAGTCAGTGTCTCAGACTCATCTCAGCTACTAGTTTATTACCATATAAGTACTGTTTCAATTCAACACAACCCAAAATATTTTTTTTTTGTGCACATAATCTCTAGTTTATCACACCATGTCTCCAATGAGTCACTTAACTTGCCTTCCCGATTATACATTTTGAAACCCTTTGGGCTGATCGGGGATGCAGACTAGCTCTCTTTGAAAAGACAAGTGGACTGTTAATCGAATCACAAAAAACATCTGACTCTTGAAAAGGTACAAGTAAGTTGTAACACACCAGTCTCCTAAACCCAATAATTGATTTTTCTGGTTTGATTTAATCTTTTGTGTTTATCTAGGACACAGGTTTATTGTTAAGAAACTTTGGTATCCATGTAGACCAACATCAGTAGAGTTTTTGTTTCTCAATTTTTAACTGTATTTAAATAATTTTCATCACATGGGAAAATGTTTTTAAACCTTTAAAAACCAATACGCTGAAGAAGTCAAACCTACAATACAAGGTCAAAATGTATGTTTGAATCCAATGGCAGGCCAGTTAATCCTGACCCTTCAAATGATTTGAACGTCACTAATTTTGCTGAAATAAAATCTACATCTAAGGCCTTTATTCAGCCTGCTAATTCTTGTTTGCTTGTCCCTCACCTATCATCAATTCCACATATACACATTTACACATATTACTTTAAATTAATTACTTGAATTTGTGCCTCACATCCATCTGTTCTGATCTCATCTGGATGTTCTGCCACAAAAAAAGGAGGTTTTAGAAGTTAACGCCTACTGTCTTCTCACTGTTAATGAGTCTGTCTGTTCAGATTGGTCCCTGACTATTTGCCACACTTTCTGAAACTAAGGAATGGTTCTGCAGAAGCACGTCTGCATTTAGACTTGAATGCAACAGCATGGTTTATTGGCAACACCAAACACACCAAGTCATGGCTGCACTGCATTGACTTCCATTGCATTTTAGAATTAAATTTAAGATCATGTTAATTACATTTAAAGCCCTTCATAGTTGGTATCCCTCGTACATTTCTCATCTTTTAACCCCATATTCTGTAACCCAACTTTTCAGATGTGCCGACAAAAAGCTTTTACAAGTATTGCAGTTTGGTTCAAAACAAAGGGAGAGTGTGTTTCTCTGCTAGCTCCAACACAATGGAACAGCCTTCAATTCAGTATTAGGTCAGCTGAGTCAATGCTGAGTGGAACATACTTTTAAAAAGGCAAAATGTAATTGCAATTTCTAACTTTATTTTATATTGTTTTTATATCACATTTGTCACATTTCTGCCTAAACATAAACTAACCTAATCTAAACTAAAACACTACAATAAGTACATGTTTTCCAGAATGCAATAAATCATCATCCAGCAAGGCACTGCATTGGCCAATCAAATATGTGCTCATTCCTAATGTGAAAGCCATTTTTCTCTTGTTTACCTCTCAGTCATTTGTCTCGCCTATGTGGTCATTTTTCAGAGATGTAAATTCCTGCCACAGACTTTTGTAAACCGCCAAGTGGTTTTGGACCTTCATCAAGAAGCAAGCCTGCAGCTATTGGAATAAAGGTGGAAATCTATATCCCATTCATATAATGTTAAGATATTATCCACACAATTAGCTCTGACAACTGACGTATTAATGTCGTTTTTGCTGTTGTGGTTATTTTTTCAAGCCCTGTTGGCATGAAGATGAGGGTCAAAACATGCATTAGTTATCAATAATGGACACAAAATGTGCTTTTTCCTCACATCAGTTACCAAGAAGAGAGATGAGAGAGAATTACGTGGTACAGAGAGCAGAAAGCAGATAGCACCAAGAACCAGTGACTCTAAAGTTTCCCTGAATAGCAGAGGCCAAATTTCTAACATAGATGATTTATGGCCAAAAACATTACAGAAATGACTTGAATAGAGCAACACATTAAATGTAATGCTGCTCCACGTGCCAAATTTCTACTACCCTTTCTTCTGAGCAAATGACTTAATCTATGAATTAAAAATGGGGCCTTAAATCTATTACAGACCTCCCTCCCTCAGCTGCACTATCTCTGGAGGAGTCAAAGAGCTTTCTTATTAAGACAGATAATGGAGAGGAGGGGTGAGTGAAAAGAGGATGGGGAAGTTAGAAAGGGGAAGAAGAGGCAAGAGAAGGGAGAGGGTCAGTGTGAATTAATTATTTCTCACTGGATTAAGACCAATTTGATGGAATGGGGTATACGTGCATATGCATGTGCATATGTGCATGTTGCAAGGGGATTAAATGCAAGCGAGTTAGGGGCATGTGGGGCAGGAAGAGATATTTTGAGGAACAAGGTCGGGAGTTAGCAATCACTACCATATTTAGCAGAGATAAAGTCCGGCTTAAGTCTAGTTACCAGGGGCTGAGCATTAACTGAAAGAGAGTGACACCAGACTAAAGTAATCATACTTAGGAGCTCTTTAAAATAATGATAGACACAATGGAAAATGATAGAGGTGTGAAAACCGGTATTATTAGCCAAAGATGAGCGAACAAAGAGTTTAGAAGAGCATCTAAACTTCAAGTAGTTGGTGACACCTGGTGTGCCTTGGAGGAGCTGGGGCAGTGAGACTGAGCATTAGCGTTGCATTCTTAGACTGAATCAACACAAATAAGTTAATAATGCTTAAATGTGATAATATGTGTTTCAGTACCATGTTCTGGGATTGCATTTTTACAATATATGAGTTGTAACTCATGTGTTAACTGTTTCCTTTCATTCAGTATTTGGGTCAGCATGGCGCCTGATGTTGCTCTTGACTATGTTTTTGTTATTTATGTTCTAAAAAGTCCATTAAGCCCATCTTGCAAATTAATCAAGTAAAATCTTTTCTATTCTAAGATACTATAATGTGTGTAAACATGACTAGATAGTCTCCTAGTGGTGTTAGGAGACTATCTAAAGTGTAGTGGGGGAATGGAAACATACAACAAAGCTAAAAGTTTTTTAGGAATCAGTTAAACAAATTCAAATAAATCAAAACAACTGAAAAAGGCTCACCTGTGACATTGACATAGACCGTGGTGAAGGCCGCCAGTGGTACAGCAGCAACATTCTGAGCTCGAACTCGCAGCATGAAGTTTCTGGTGGTCTCATAGTCCAGGGGCTCTGCCACCAGGATGGAGGCTGAACCATCCTCTCGATTGGGGGTCAAGTAGAAGCGAACTGGCATGTTCGTCTCTGGGACCATGCCATCCTCCAAGTTGTAAGTTACCCTGGGATCCCCAAGAGGAGACGTGGCTTTGATTGTCTATTTGGAACAAAGAAGATGATTGAAAGTAAATCTTTGATATAGTAGGATATGTCACTAATTTGGGGACTTTCAGTGATGGTCTACAGCCAGAACTGGTCCCAGTGAACACCCCTCACTTGATTGTCGACCACTGACAACTAGATGACATGGTGTAAAAGAACTACGAATGACTATTAGTCCTATTAGTTATCAATACCATGAGGAAAAAATTAGACCCAACATAATCGTGCCAGCAGCTCCCGTGTCCACGCTAACGTGTGGGAATACACTTTTGACAATTACTTGTACATGTAGTCATTTCCCCCCTTTTGGAATCAATTTAGTCACCCATGCCCACTTTCTGGTAAGTGAGAGATGAGCAACAGAACAAAATCCTGAAAATTGACAACATGTTTACAATTATCAATTTTGAGAGCTAGAAAAATGATGAATGCCAGCAGTGTTCCTAAGGACAGGAATGGAAGTGAGGACATCTACTGCTGAGCTTCAATAGAAGTGTGCATTCTAAAAAATGAAAGATCTGCCCAAATGGAAGGAAAAGGTTGTATAGCTCATAATGACTAAAATATTAACACAGTATTGTCTCAAACTGATAGACTAGACAACAAACTGCGGAAATCATGAGTGATCAAAGAGAGTACACTTTTTATTCTGCATTCTCCATAAACTAATTAAGGAGAGGCTACTCAAAGCTGATGCCATGTACACACCAATTAAAATGCCATGTCGGACGTGATGTGCTTTGCCTAGGGGTGACCTAGCTGTATCCATTCAACCTGCAAAGCACAGAAGCTACAGTAATGAGACACCCTATCAGGCATGCAGAATTGGCAAACATGCCTGACTACTGTATGTGCTGATTTAGGCGATACAATCCTCACATTTCCATGGTAGAGTTATTACAACACACTGAGAGTCATTGCATCTTTGCATAACATTCAAATTAACACTGAACTGCCATCTCAATTAATACACTGTGCTACAGGGACCATGCTCTCTCTCTTTCTCCCTCTCTCTATGAGCATATATCACAAAGATATGTTCACACATGCAATGTCATTGCAAACTACTCTCCTCTGTCTCATCGTTTTAATCTTTTGGTTTAAACTATTCATCAGCAACTTTAATTGAGGGTAAGGATCATTCTTGGTGCGCTGCATATAGATATGTATAAATTGTATGTAGCTATGTATGTACAATGTCAAATGTGAAGTACAGGTGTGTGGTTAATTTGGAAAGTTCATGATTATGTCCATCACAGTGCAACTAATATCCCATTATTGCCCATTAGTTGGGGAGTTGTAATGATTGTAATCCACAGAGAGAAAGTAATCCAGCAAGAAAGAGATTAAACACACAGAGCAGAACAGACACAGAGCTGAAATAGAGGGTGGAGCCACCTCAGTGCTCCGTGCCTCTGCTGTTTATCTCTCTGCATGAGGTAGATGAGTTCTACAGTTTGATTGCCACAGGAAGAATAGATTTCCTGCGGTGGTCTGTGATGCATCTTGGTGGTAATCTGCTGTCGAAGGTGTACTGTACGTGACCAGCACATCGTTGTTTATGATGTTCTGCGGTTCGTGCAGCATCCTCCTCTCTGACACCACCACCAAATAATCAAGCTTCACCCCCAGGACAGAGCCAGGTTTCCTGATGAGCTTGTTGATTCTGACTGTCTTCACCCTGCTGCCCCAACAAACGACAACAAATCTATAGTGTGTATAAAGGTGTAAAGGGTGAAGAAAAAGGATGACAGGACCATATCCTGTGAGCCCCCCATGTTGAACGCACTGGAGAAATCAGAACATGACTCTCACAGTGCTACCTGGCCAGTCCAGGTGAGCAACAGAAAAGCAGAAAGATGATGGTGTTTTCCACTCACACCTTTGGTTAATAGACAAACTTAAGGGGGTCCAGTGATGGTTTAACCAAGGGTACGTCATGAAAGTCCACACCGCCAGTCTGTATTTGTTAGAGAAGCTAGGGTGCACCTTCTTAGGTACAAGAACCTGACAATTCGGTATGTCTTCAACAGCACATCTCCAGATTCAGATGCAGGTTAAAAATGTGCTGGAGGTCTCCACACAGCTGGACGGTACATGCTTCAAGTGCCCTGTCTGAAGCTCTCGAGACCCGCAACCTGTTCAAAGTCTACTTAGCTCTCTTCTCTCTTCTTTAGTGTGTTGGGGGGAGCTTAAAGTGGTAGGAAGAAAACATGTATGGTGTTGTTGGTGAGGATTGGTGGAGGAGGGGGGGGGGGGTAGTTGGACAGGCGGGTAGATGATTGAAGAGTTGGGGAAGCGGTAAACAGAAGAAAAGATTCAAGTCGTTGGCCCAGTCCAGGTAGCAAGTCCCCCACCTATCCTCTTTCCTTCCTCCCGTCTGCCCATACAGTCTAGAAGCCACGCTGGAGTCAGGGATGTCTTTGTGTAGTCATGTCTCTATGAAACACAACACACTCCTCTCATAATGCTTTCTCTGTCTCCTTGCCAGGGCTGCTACCTCGGCCATCTTGAGTTCCCATTGTGACGGAAGGCAGATACATCTTGTATCTTCTTTTTTTCAACCAGCCTTTTGCTGTTGCCCTACATCCACTGTACTTCCTCCTCAACTCCATTTCATGTCTTCCCCCTTGCCAACACACTCAGTCAACAACATACTGGTGTAAACAATGGCTCCGTCAATGCCATAGTGTTGCACTAGGAGTCCAGTGTCCCGACGATAAAGAACATGGTGAAACTAACTAATTAAACTAACTAACTGTGCACACAACTAATTTCCAAAAAAGAGCAGAAATTACAGAGAGCAAGCATTTTTGGCTGCTGCTACAGTACCAAACCACCAGATTGAGAACAAACAGAAAACCTTTTCTTGCAAAAAATATAAGCCTTCAGATTTAGATGGGGGTCAATTCTTTTAAGGAAAATTTTACTATTGAAATTAAACTGTACTATGGAAATTGTAACACTCTAGTGTAACTTATTTGCAAATTGCCATTTGCCACAAAATTAGCTGCACAGACTCCCTTACTCCCAACTGGAGTCCAGCGTGACGCAAAGCAGTATGTGCCACGCTTTTACACATCATGCTTACTTTGCTTCTTGTGCTTTTTTATGTCAGCGTCAATTGCATCAAACATACTGTATGTATGTCTGTTGCTTTCCAGTGCCTTTGACTTATTGAAGTTATTGTTACACTGTAACTGCACTATAACTGTATTTCTGGTGTATTACTACCACTGTTTCTATTTGTATTTTTTTTTCTGTCTTATATTATGCATCTAATTTTGATATATTGTATCAACTATATTCACTGTAAGCAACTGCCCCCCCACCCCCCCCTCCCCCCCACCCCCCACCCTAATGTACCACGATGGGTGTGTCTCGGACAGTGTTTTCTGGTATGACAACACTGTAGCTGTCTTTCTCCCACTGTGGAGGCTGGTTCTTCACGTTAGTGATGGTGACGGTCAGCTCCACTGAACTGCTCCTGTTCCCCCCATCTGTAGCCACAATTTCCCTGGTTATGTAGGTCCTCTGTCCACACAGATGAATAGCAGAGAAAAGAAGAGGAGAGAAGATTACTTAATGATATGTTCTTATGTTATAGAATAGAATGCCTTTATTGTCATTATACACAAGTACAACGAGATTAAGCCATCACCAAACAGTGCAGAACATAATTAAAAAATAAAATAAATAAAGGTATATACAAATGTTGCAGATTAGTGTGACAAGTA
>JAVQJL010010693.1:0-11411 GCA_036024295.1 Nannoperca obscura | reverse complement strand
GACTGTATGTTATGTAGCCCTGGAAAGAAGGGTGCGTTGGATCTGTTTTGTTAGAATAAATTTGACTTCACATGTAATTTAGCAGCATCCGGGGGGCATCTACACCAACTCTCGTACTTTACTCTGTGATTCGAGTGGAGAAAAGAAGTCCACAGTGGGGATCAAAACCAGAACACTGTTGCTGTGATTATACACCAGCTACTCAAACACTTGTATACAGATACTTTCCCACAAATACACACTGACACACACACACACACACACACAGACAGTTACCTCAGCCAGGACAATCAGAGGGGGATTCCAGTTGGTTTGGAGAGGGAAACTAGATATGTTCACTGGTTCTCTTCCACCTCTGCTCCTGCCTTTCTCGCATACTGTAGTTGCTTCTACCTGCTCTTTCATTTTCTCTTTCGCACGGATGATTTTTCCTGTAATGTAATTGCATTTTCAGTCAAGTTTCTTCTTTTTCTTGTGCCTAGATTTAGTCACTGGACATCTATAGCTACAAAGATGTAGGTGGTTTTTATAGCCATGCTAGCAACGTGGCTTCATGGATGGCTACGTCATTCTGTCGCTCAGTCCACCATTTTGGTCCAGACTGAAATATCTCCACAAATATTTAAGGGATTGCAATAAGATTTAGTACAGACTTCAATGTTCCCCTGACTTTTTCTCTTGTGCACAAGAAGGTCAAATTCTGCAGTTATCCTCTGAAATATCTAAACCTCTACTCTGTGGATTGGGACAAAATGTACGGTCCCCAGAGGATGAAGCCTAATGACTTTGGAGACCCCCTGGATTTTTGTCTAGGACCACACTTGTGGTGTTCTGTCTCAAACCTCAAACCTGCACCTAACAAAAATCCCATCAGCTGCTTTTGTGGCTTCAAATTTGCAAATATTAGCATTCTAAAATGCTAAACTAAGATGGCGAACACAGTAAACATTATACCTACTCAGCATGTTAGCATTGTTATTGTGAAGCATAGTTGCAGTATTGTTTGCAGTAAGTATTGTTTCTGCTCATCTTGCAGATTTGTGTGAGTTTCAAACATTTTAACGTTGAAACCTTCAGTGACTTTGATGAAATTGAGCCATCTATCTGATTCTTCGCAGATGTTTGATACACGTCACCAATGGGAATATGCATAGGCATAGAGTAATTTCTTAATACTAAACCTTCCATTTTTATGGCCAGAATGAACAAAAATCCAGCCTTGTTACAACAAGTTATTCTCTCCCACCACCCCGTTCATACACAGTGTAGTAAAATGTTTCAGTCCTTTCTTGTGGCAACATCTCCCTCCCTCTCCAATTCCAGATTTCTTTCCACAACAAACCAGGCCTCTGATAACAACCCCTGCTACTGATTTTCTCCGTCATCCTATTTCACTCCACTCATTCTCTCATAAACCATAAATTGCTTGTTCTTTTACCCCCTCGCCTATAACACAAACACACACACACACACAGTCACACACAGTAACTCTGTTACAAGGCCCCGTCTCTCTTCCCAACCTCTCAGACTCCCACAAAACTGTACCATCGTTCCCTGTCTTGTCCTCCCTCCTCTGGTTCCATTTTCATTGGGGTTTATATACGACACTGTACCGCAGCCTGTCTGACCACCCATCACCATGACAACTGGTGGCAAACATTTATCAAGCCAAACTGGGTCCAGATTCTCTCAACCACACGTTGTGCTCTGGGCGTACTGCTGCTGGATGTGCGTGGTTGTGATTGTGCAGTATATGTATATGTGTGTGTGTGTAGAGACATGCCAGCACTATGCAGAGATATATGTTATACGTATATGTTATACGTTATAATTTAAGTTCCCTTCTTTCCTGTTTCTCTGTCTCTTTAATTTACATCCATGACTTATAGCACCTCTGTGAAATGTCCTTAAGTAGAGTTGTCTGCTCGACTGTCTGTTTCTGTCATCTTTATGTAACTGACTCACAATGTTTCCCATGCAGACCCTTCCTTCACCTCCTCTCACCCTCTTTCACAGATTTTCTCTCCATTACCTCCATCGTGTTTTGTTCTCATCTCTGTCACCCTCTCGTGGGGAATGGGGGTGGAAGAAGAGGGGGAGCAGGAATGAAAGTCAGCAAAATAATGGGAGAGTAAAAAAAAACACACAAGAAGATAGCTGAGAGAATAATAGCCAAAATTTATGAATGGCTGGTGAGTTAAACACACACGCGCGCGCACCTGTGTTCGACATCTCAGTAAAGCATAACAGAGTGTAACAGACGTGGGATGCCTGCTGGCCGCATCAGGGGAGCTCTGGTTAAACCATTAACATTACACACATACTCACTCACCTACATGCTCACGCATGACACATGCGCAAGCAAGGAAACTCACGCACATGCAAGAACTCCCACACTAACATCACATAAACTATAGTACAAATTAAATAAAAGGTTACACAGTAAAGAACAACTACATTTGGCTGCTGGCATGTGTAAATAGGTGTGTGTGTGTGCATGTGTGTTTAAGTATGTGGTGTGATTGACTGTGATGCATTCCTCAGCTTCTGGAAGAGAAGCATTCTGAACAGCAGGATAATCATTCTTCCATCTACATGTTCAAATTTGGCACAGATGTGAACATGTCAATCTGTACACTAACTACAGTGACTGTGTGAGAAATTCAGAGCAGGTACAAACTTAACATGCCTTGCACGACATAATATCTCAGCCTATGGATCTCCTTTTGCTTCACGGCTGCATGCTATAATTCAGCAATTAAACCGCCGCTTATCAGCTACATAAACACTTAGTTTTGGTAGACAACAATGGTCTTTTTCTTCTGCTTCTTGCTGGTGAGCAGGAATGGCTCAATGAGGTGTGTGAGGCCGCTCTGCCACAGCGAACATGAGTACAGGAGGGGAGCTGATGTTCATGCTCCATGGAGAAAAACGCACATGGCATACACGCCTGTAGATGTCGAGTCTAAGCGATGGGAATGGCTGATGTGGCCGGTGAGGTCGAGTTACCCAGCTGCCAGGGTCAGAAGGTGTCAGCTGTAAGAGGAGATGAACCAGTAACCTTTTGGCAGAGGATACATGCAAATATCTCTGATCGCTTCCAAACATCTTCTGGTAAGTATGAAATATTTCCTCCATACTGACATTACATAAGATTTACTAACGGATCGGACTTTGAACATGGAACCATTACTTTGTTGGACTCATGCACAACTTCCTATACCTTTGATCTGCTTGGCAAATGGAGTGCGGCCATATGTTTTAATATGCCTGCTTCTCCACTCTCCTGCACACAATCATGTTAGGAATGTCATGGTCAGAAGCTTACTGTCACACAGAATAAAGCCCTTTGGGGCTCAGGGAGGCACGTGTGACACAATTATTCACACATGTTGTCTGTTAAAGTACAAAAGTTGTGGAGGTTAATGACCACATCACCCAGTGAGACAGTGCTGGAGGACAGGAGAGCAACTGGGCAGTGAAGAGGCATCAATCATAGACAAGAGGTTGACTTAGTTCTCGAAAGGATCACACTTTAGCTTTAAGAGCAGCGATTATCCTGTCCAGATTCCAATGATACACAATGAAATGTGTAAAAACTAAAGTTCACTTCTAAACCCAAATATAACTCAAATATATAAACAGTTAGTTAATAAACCTATAAAAACGACAACAAAGTAGTTCTTACCTTTCAGAAGGAGGATGAACCCCAGGCACAACAGGTATTTACGCAGCTCCATTTAAGAAACAGAATAAAAGCAGTCTCTCGCTATTTTTTTTCTTCTTCTTTTTTCTGTTTACAAAGTGGTCTCCCCTGAGCTGTGGGAAATGTAGTGCATCGGCGTCCACGACACACACACACACACGGATAAACACGCGCTTTTTCAGCTCTCTCTTTCCCCAAGAGGTGCGTAAAATCCGGTCCAACGGTGCCGCAGTGGCATGTCTGCTGTGCGTGTGGGGGCTCGGTTCGGGACGTGTTCCTTAACGAAAGCAGCCTCGAGTTGTAAACTATAGATTTAAAAAAAAAGTAATACACCTACTCGGCACTAACAATCTTGTCCGTGATTTTGACGGTTTTGCGTTTCTTAAAGTCCATGTAGGAATATTTAAGTGATAATACGGGAGATCGTTATAGGATAAAGAACTTAATTGACACCTTAATAACCCGTGTTTTGGGCGTGAAAATCCTGCACCTGCCCCATCCAACAAGAGGCCCCAGTTCAGAGTCATTAAACCATTACTAATGTGCAACACCTTCCCGAACAGTCAGTCCGAGGCGCGCTGTGTCCCTCCTGACTCCAGAGCGCGTCTTTGAAGATCAAACTAGACAGAAACTCCGCTCAACAAGCCAGAAGTTCGAGATGAGTTGCTGTGCGCGGTTCCTCTGATAACTTGTTATCCACGATCCTCCGCGCCGTTGTTTGCCGCGAGTTTCCGTCGGTGTATTTATGTGCCTCTGTGGGGGCCTGCAGGCTAACGAACTTCTCTCACTTTGAAATGAAAGAGCGCATTTGTCCTCAGAGCTTCCCTTCCTCCATCCAGCAGACTCCACTCTGACTCTGCTGCTTCACATCGACAAACCTCAAACCCACATCTCTCTCCCTCTCGCTCTTTCTTTTTCAAACATACTCTGAGGATTTCTCTCTCTCTCTCTCTCTCTCTCAATCAAAATATTTCACCTCCGACTGATTTCTTTCTTTGAGCTGCCTTCACAGATAACAGTTAAGCCATTTGGTACCACTTTCTGGTAGCCTATGACACATTTTATTAGGTGTTTAGAAGGTGAAAAGCAAGCAAGTGTCATGCTGGAAGAATATCTTCCACAACCTGGCAACCCAAAACTTGTACAATGGATCTATATAGCATTAGTAAATGATTAATTCAAGTCATTAATGAAGCAATTAACGACAACGCATTTATTTAAAAAGAGGTGCCAGAAAGTGATATCATTATTTTATTTAAATTATTCATATTCAGATAAGTGGAAATGTTGCCTGACCCCTACACTGGCTCTTTTGGGAGCATTTTTCTACATGGTTTGGGTCCATGTTCAAACACAGGTGTATCCCATAATTAAATGCTGCATTGGATCAGAACAGTTGCAGAAATGGAGCAGTCATTAATCTTATAAGTTAAATTTGTGCTTTTCTGTACAGTGTACATGTGCACAAGTGTCTGCTGTGAAAAGGGTCTATATGAATCTGATTTATATGGGAATAATAAATAAATTAGTGCCACAATACTGGCAAGACTATCAAAATTCAGGTTAGATTTAAAAAAACTGATGGTGCTCATAGAGTCAAGATAAATGTCAATATGTAAAAACTCTCAAAACAATAGTATGAGATCAAATGTACTTTCATTTTCACACTAGAAACTTATGATACACATTTAATAAAATAAATGTGAAAGGAATGTTCTTTAAAATGTGAATCTTTCAGTTAGTCCAAGTGATGATCAAACATTTCTGAGGGGTGCCTCTTCCAGGATGACAATGCCCCCATCTACAGGGTACGAGGGGTCACTGAACGCAAGACTAGCGTAAAAGAGCACGAAGTGCTATGCAGTGGTGCAAAAAAGTAAGATGTGCAAAATGATATCCCTGGTTATCATATTTGTCCATGTAGATATCATAATGAGGCTTTTGTTTTGCAAAAATAAAGGACATGTATAAAATGTATAAACTTGGAGAATAAATGGATGCCTCGGCTGTGTTGTTGGACCACATGAAAATGCCCATTTTGTTTAGATTCTCCAATTTAACCTCATCCTCAAATTAGCATCAACCCATTGATCCCTATTGTTAAGATTCAATTTGGTGGACCACCAGCTAAGAGGATTTTATCATCTGAAAGTGGAAAGCTCTGTGTACTCTGTGTTGGCGTAACAAAATGAAAACATAATCAAAGCAGTGTTAAATGTTTTACATTGTACATGTTTTAGGTCAGATTTAGGATTATTTCCTGGGTTTCAGATCTGTCTTTTAAATTGATGGAATAAGGTCTTCTCAGGAGTTAAAAGTTAAACTGAAATCACATTTAGTCATCCTTTTATAGCAGTCAAATAAGATGTATGTGTTTTTAAAATGTATTGTTAATAGTTTTTTGTTATTAGAAGGAATTAAAAAAGGGGTCTTTATAAAAATATAATAATAATATAGAAGAAAGGGGTGTGTGGTAGTAATGTTACACAGGCATATTCTTGTAAAGCTCTTGGGCGCCCCTCTCAGGCCTCTACAGTTACTCCTCTTCAAGAGAGGTACAAAAATGTATTTGCTTAAACCTTGTACTAGTGTTTCCATTTGATGTAATTCTGCATCTATATTCCAATGCAATTCAGAGGGAAATGTTGTCCTTTTTACTCCACTAGATTTATCCGACAGCTGTGCACATTAAGACTGCACAACAGAAACATATAGCTCAAGTCATAGCTATAAAGTAAAACCACCCAACAGTGAATTAAGTAGAAACAATTAACTAGCTACATTAAAATACTGCTTACAATTTGATGCATACAAAAAAATATAATAGTATAACACTGAAAGGAGCCATTCTGCACTTGTGCCATTGTATTGATTTACATTGTGCTGGTGTTTATCACTGTGAACGTTGACACATTCATTTGTTGGACATCCCGGCACAAAACCATACAGCTCTTCTATTTAAATATATACATAATAAAGTAATATCTTACATATTATTTTATTGTCAATTTTATATCCATGCTTCTTGCCTTGCAGTGATTGCTTTATGTTTATATAATTATATAATTCATATACTTTTAATATCATTTTCTGCTTACTGGGATTATTGTTATGCACTAATATACCAAGACAAATGTCTTGTATGTGAAAACCTACTAAGTCCTACATTCTGATGAGACACGTGCATCTTAGCCACTAACGTCGTGTTGGCTATTAGAGGCTATAATGTTGAAAATACGAGCTTTGCCTTGTTATTATGGACGCATTACAACTGTCTTATGTCGCAAAATAACTTCCCTCCATTAGCGGCAGCAGTGTTCAGCAGCACAACAGTTGGCGAGCGAGGAAGAAACCCTCCGCCATCTTGGATTCACCGTTGGTTGTTTTAACTTCCAATACAAGCGACCCCTCTTTCATCAGTGTTTTTGTTACTTTACACCCACGTGCCGTCGGTTTCCCCCCACCCGATAAGTCGCCAACACCGTCTTCGTGTACCCGAGCTCGCATTTACAACATTACTCCCGTAACGACTTAAATAAAAACCTAAATGCCTGAAATGTTGGGTTTCCGGTGATAGCCGTCCACGACCACCGTTTGCTGACTGAATGCTACTGTCGGGGCAGCCTCTTGGTGGGTGACATTTATTACATTTTTCTGGACTTGGCCGACACATGTAATATAATAAAGGTAATATTTGACTTATATTTCTCAGGTGGACAGAGAAAAAAGACCCTGTTACCCGCTGTCTGATGGGTGTGTGCGTAGGCAGCGTTTAGCTAACAACAAGCTAAATGCTTAATGCTGGGAGCTGACACACTCGAGCTTTCTTGCCGAGAGTTACTTTAGATGAGCAGATTGAGCGACTGCTGCTAAAACAGTTTCCACTTGTCACCACTTGGTGCCGCTCTGGTTCAACTAATGCACTTTCCAATCTTGTCTGAAGCCCCTCACTGTGTGCTGGATTACTGCAACAGCTGGTCAAAATTGGTTGGTTTCCCTTTTATAGCTAATTGCAAAGATCATCCAAGGCCAGTTTGACTCCTGGCTGTCAGTGCTGTGGCTCATGAGGGTCAGCTGGTGAATGATTCATATCATGCTGAACTCCTCCTTTCACATTTGTCGTAATGTGCCTGAATGTCTTTTTCTGTCTCTTGTAAATCAGCTCACCCTGTCGAGACTCATCATGTGGTGATGGATTTCCGCCAAGACTACGAAAGAGAGGGCAACGGGTTTGGAGAGTAAACTCATAAAGAGGCCAAGACATCTTGAAATGAGAAGAACTTCATTAGCTTTGATTCATGAATCCAGTGAGGGAAAAGATAATGATTATTAGACAATTGACCTCGATCTCTCTATCCTTGCTCTTAAAGTTACAGCCTAATTGACATTGGTCTCCTTCTGTGCCCTTGCCATTATTGCCTTCCTCTTCGTCTTCATCTTTCCCCACCTTGTGTCTTCCTCCTCTTGGATATTAGTTGTTCCAGTCCTTTTCTCATATGCATCATCACAGCCACAGGGAAGTTAGTGAGAGGCATTATTTTGATTCTCATGATAACAATGTAAAAAACGATTTGAATAAAAACACTTTGCATCAAGTCTCATACACTTTGTACGTTTGCGGTGACCCACATTAGCGTTTTTTGGAAGGTGGCTGTTACTGTGTAACTCGACTGGCAACACAGTCATGATGACTGGCAGCCGTAGGCCTATGTAAAATCAGATGTGCTGGCAAACACGCAACCAAACCTCACTGTACACAAGCACAGATTCCTGCACAGAGGTGGAACTGGAGTGAGGGCCAAAACACACACACATACACGCGCGCGCACACACACACACACACACACACACACACTAGTTTCATACCAGTGGAAACTATGCAAGAGCCCATTAACGTTGTGCGTAAAATCGAACTTTGCAGACGCTGCTGTAACAACGCAACTTGAATCGATGCAGAGTAGATGCGTTTTACAGCTTTTACAAACCACTGCTGCACACTAGAGCGAATAACTGAATGCAGGCGGGCAGCGTCTTTATTCTCTGTGTTCCCACTAAGGAGTTTGACATGTATTAGCCATTAAGAGAGATTTTCTTAATAGATTTTGAAAGTGAAGATTAATCAGACTTCAGTGTTTTAGACTATTCCTTTTATGCTCCTGATTGTGCGTTTCACATAGAAATACACCTCCAGAAATCATTGTAAACTGCATGCGAGCTACATCGGAGACAGCAGCAGAGACTGGATGTTGAGCTGACGCCTAATGCTCAGTGTGCTGACTTTTCCCTGTCAAAAACAAATGCACATTTTAGGATGAGGAGCAGAAGGAATGTCCGCTGGGCGTACTACATTAGTCGGCATGTGCGTGGGATATTTTGTCTGTTGGATGTTCAGTAAGTCAACGTCAGACACGGAGCTTGGCTTCATAGATGGATAGATGGAGGGCAGTAGGATACCATGGCACCAGTGTGTTACATATTATCAGTGCAGTACAGTTGCTGTGATGTGTGGATGAAGTTGGACGGTAGTGACAGTTTAGTGTTAGTAGACGAGCCTGTTTTCTATCTGTCACCAGGTGCAGCGTTTCTCCTGTTTGATTTGTCAGGAGCCGTGCCAACATTTCACACCGGTGATTATCATGATGATTTTCTGTCAGTGTGCAGTGCTTCTTATTCCCAGGAAGAGAGCACGGCTTTGCTATTTCAGAAAACATTGCTCTCTCACACAGAAAGCGACTTGTGGCCGGCAGATTTGGATTTCTTTTCATGCACACACACGTTTCAGTGTGTTTGTGTGATGTGCGTGTGTGTGCAGCAGCAGCCAGTAGGCTATTTTCTTTTTTACAAGGTGTGCTTCCTCCACCCCTGTTTCTCAAAAATCACAGTCCTCTGCAACCAATCAAACGACACCACAGCGCCCCTCAGCCACCTTTACACTGTATCCAGCTGTGACATGCTGGTCTCCTGTATGCTTTGGCCTGGCTCGCTGTCTGGAGCTGGTCAAAAGACGGAAGAGGAGAATGGAGAGAGTGAGGAAAGGAGAGAAGGAAAGAAAATAGGAAAAGAGAGTGAGAGAGAGTGATAAACTGAACCTCATGCATGCAGTAATCAAATGCAGGCTCTTTAAAAGAACCACTTACCTTGACTCCTAGCTATTATTTTCCCTTTTAAGATGTCTTAATCTTGTACCCCTTTAGACCTTTTCTTTGATACCCCGGAGGCTTTTTAAGGGATCTAGCAGCTTAATGTATTGAATACACTCATCTCCAGGTTTTTCTGTGTTAGGGATCTGTTGATCCATAACAAAAGCACAGTAGCTGTGGAGGATGCATTCATCTTGTGTGTGTGTGTGTGTGTGTGTCTTGACAGTGAGCTGATCCTGTAAAAAAAATAGGAATGAGTCATGGAGCGCTGATGATCCTCCCGGCACCTCTGCCCCTTCACACCCCCTCAATCACACTTCTCTCCTCCTCTGCATGTAATTGTGTATGTTTGCTGGCTACATGTGCACATGCTACACTGTTTCACCAAAGTATGTGGACACACCTGGCCACCTACATGTGTGAATAGAATACAGTTATATTTTAGACTAAATAAAAAAATAAAAAAACACAGTACCATGTATATATATATATATGTGTACTGTGTATATATATGCATATATATGCATTCTGTCCACTTTCTTTGATTTGCAGTGTTTTTGGTGCCTCAATACTTTTAGCCAAGTAAAGTATGTGTATCTGAAAATAACTCTTTTTAACTTCTCCCACTCTCCCTCGTTTCTCTTATGTCTTGAAACAGTATCTTCCCATCTTTCCATCATCTCCCTCTGTCCAGAGGTCACCGCCAGAGTCTGTAATCAGACGTATCGTTACATTCTTCATCTCGACAAAGACTTCATTCATCCTACCTCTGGTATACTGTAAGAGCATTGTCTTGGATGATGATGCTCGTGGAAGAGCAGTGATATCAGATCAGGGATTCTTTTTTGTGTGTAAGTGAATGAATCATCTTTTATAAAATTAGAAGAGGAAGTTAAAAGGAAGGTTTTTTGACTTCACCTTACCCCTCCTTTAGTCTGACTCAGTGTCTCCATGTCTCTGCTCTCTCCCTAATGGAAGGAGTCTCTGCCCAGTCATATAGAGAAGAGGTTGGTTTGAGTGTCCTGTGTGGCTCAGTGGGCCAAGGCGCCAACCATATACTCTGGATTTCCAGACTTCTTCCCATGACCTTGACTGAATGCCTTCCCCACTCTCATGTCTCATGCATCTTGACAGAGAAAGAAGGGACATTTTCAGATCATTTACGATTGCATTTAAAATCTAATGTCTGTATGTGAGCATGTGCGTAAAATTCAAATTGACTTGCGTGTCAAGAGGGCCGGTGTGGTTTTGGTGACTCCTTTACTTTATATTTCTCTCCAGTAAATATTCAAACTAACGATGTAAGAGCAGCAGCAGCAGTGTGTGTGTGTGTGTGTGTGTGTGTGTGTGTGTGTGTGTGTGTGTGTGTGTGTGTGTGTGTGTGTGTGTGGTATGCTCTCATGTGTACTATTCTTGACCGGTGCTTTACAAGAGGCCTCAAGGGTTCCTGGGTGGTCTAATTGCATTTGCCACAGGAGATTGGTGCACTTTGCCAGGGTGTTTGCAACTGTTAGATGTGTGTATCAGTTTGTGCAGGCTTGCAGGGGTGTGTGTGTGTGTGTGGG